>JAJOOG010018341.1:0-23855 GCA_029582565.1 Solanum infundibuliforme | reverse complement strand
TGTTTTTAAAAAATATTTTCAACTTCAAAATTTCATTTTTTTCACCCTACCCTTGACCCTCCCACCCACCTCCTACCCAGCCTCCCCTCCACCCACCCCTACCAGCCCCCCACCCCTCAAAAAAAATTTAAGTTTGTTTTTAAAAAATATTTTCAACTTCAAAAATTCAATTTTTCACCCCTACCCTCGACCCCCCCTCACCCACCCCCCACCCCTACCCCCAAAATTTTTAAGTTTGTTTTTAAAAAATATTTTCAATTTCAAAAATTATTTTCTACTCTAGTAAAAATAAAAGATATTTTTCAAAAATATTTTTCATTCATAAATCAAACACTAATAATATTTTCCGTAAAATATTTTCTACTCACCAATCAAACATGAGAAAATAAGTCAAAAATCAACTCGTTTTCCAAGAAAACATTTTCCTTCTTACCAAACACACCCTTAATTAACTTTGTACTCTCCTTTCTACTCATAATAAAAAAAAAATTATAATCACATAAATATTATAAAATATATTTTATCCAAAAACATTAAAAAAAATTAACTTTTCATTAAATTACACTTTTGACTCAAATTATATTGCATAAAGAAAACAAGAAAAAACTATAGAAAACACCATAAAAGATTGTGGTGCAATAGAAAAAACAACTTCTTCCTTAATAAAGTCTTTGATTTCAAGCTTCGAAGTATGAAAAAAATTTTAATAGCTGAGAAGCGCTATAATTGAATAAAGCCTCATCCAATATGAATTTAAATTAATCGGGCTTAAAAAAATACAGGTATAGAAAGCCCTGTGGGACCAAACCATAATAATTTGGAGGTGAAGGCCAAAAAGAGTCGCTTACAAAAGCCCCTGAAAACCTTTAACCTTCTTCCCCTACATCTCTTATAGCCATAGGAGTATCATATATACTTATCACTTCTCCTACTTTTATAGCCTCTAAATTTCCCCATGTCTCGACCACAACAAAGATATCGAGGTGTTCGCCAGCGGCATTGGGGATCTTGGGTTTCCGAAATTCGCCATCCTTCATTGTAATATTTCTTCCTCTTTCTCTCTTACTTACACTTTATTTCATCAGTCAGGAGCAGAGCTAGCTTAGAGTTTACGAGTTCGACCGAATTTGGCAGCTTTAGTAACAACTTTATATTTGTTCTGATAGTCAAACTTAATGATCATGGTTATTTAGAATCTTAGTAGCTCAGTTGATTGATTATTTAAACTTTCATATTATTGGTGAAACTTCGATTTCCCATATTGTAATCCTCTTTGCATTCCCCCTTACCCTATCCCCAATCAGTGGCGGATCAAAACTAGGTTTTTTAATAAGGGGTTTAAAATTTGAAGAACTAAACACACAGACTAATTGAAGGGGTTCAACATCTACTATATATATATATATATATAAAATAATTTTACTCAGGTATAAATAGTAATATTTTCTGCCAAAGAGATAGGATGAACCCCTAAAAGAAGGCTGGCTCCGCCCCTGTGACCCCAATTTAACAAAATGATCGTTGTTAGTTTTTTTTTTTTTTTCTGGTGAATTTAATTACTATAGTTATACAGGAAGACAAGGATATGGCTGGGAACATTTGAGACAGCAGAGGATGCTGCGAGGGCATATGATGAAGCAGCAAGACTCATGTGTGGTTCAACAGCACGCACTAATTTCCCTTGCAATGCCACAGAGTCGACACGGTTTCTGTCTTCTGCTTTGATAGCTAAACTTCAAAAATGCCACATGACATCTCTCACTGCTATGTCAAAAAGAACTGGAAAGACAAAATTGGAAGATAAAAAAGAGAAGAAGATATCCACGAACAGGGGAGATGGAGAAGAAAGCCAGAGTGAGAGTGCATCACAACAATACATGAAGGCACTGGAAGATGAACATATAGAACAGATGATTGAGGAATTGCTTGATTATGGATCTATTGAGATGTGCTCTGTTCTCAATGAATAAGATTATAAATGCAATAAATTAGCTTCAAATGGAATTATTCCGTCTCTCTAACTCACTATGTTACTACTACTCCACTTCATTTATTTTTACTTGTCCACTCTATTAAAAATAGATAATTTATCATGTAATTTGTTCTAATCTTGGTCATTGTTCTAATGGTGATGGTCGTTGGTTATTCTAATCTCCTTTATTAGAATTTTTGATCAAGTGTGTGTTAAAGAATGACAAAAGTCTCACATTGATGATTAATGAGATGTGTGGACTCCTTATAAGGCTTGGACAATCCTCATTCATTTGAGCTAGCTTTTAGGACGTGAGTTAAACCTAAGATCTAATTTATCGGTGTGAATTCGAGAGGGGAGGGTATGAACAAGTTTTTCAGAGTAGAGACGTACATTCTTATAAAGTCAGTTCCTGACAGTGCGTTAATTAGAGGGATATGATCCTTTTGTCTACAAAATTCTGAAACTTAACAGACACGGATACTTTAGGAAAGCAGTAAACTTTTTGACCATTGATTTCACGCTCGTTTTAATTAACTCAAAAGTTTGCTTCTTTCTTCTGGTGAATCCACAACCAAATATTCCATTAACAGAAATCTTGCATTTATAATAAGGTCACATTTAATAATTTATATGTGAGATTCTTCGAATTTCAAAATCAAATAATTTAATTTGGATAAACACGGAATCATTCTAGTTTTATCTGTATTGTTTCAATTTTATTGAGTGTCTCAGAAGGGAATGCATCTTAACGAGACAAAAAGAAATTGTAAATGCACTAAATTAAATGGTGAATATGCAAAACGAAAACGACTTAATCAAATTAGTCTTTTCTTTCACATCGGTAACAGTACATTAAATAGGAAATGCCTAATTGAATTTGACCAAGACTAAGATTAGAATGGTGACATCTTAACTATTTTGAACAATATATCAGTTGAAATTTGAAATATTAAGGTGAATACACAACAGTAATGCTATTATGAAAATCAGACCTTTTTCTGGTGAGAAATTAAAATATGTAGCAAAAATGCAAATTGAAGAGAAATTTGGTCAAGTACAAGACAAGAGTGATAACTAATGAACAGTGTCTTTCGGGTAAGTGTTGTTTGGCTCTCATTCCGACACGTGCACATTAATTATGACATGACATATATGGTTCTAAGATATTTGGATTTGTTTGAGTAGTTTGACTCGATATAAAATTTTATTCTAAATGTATTATGATATTTTGTGCATATGGAATTTTTAATGCTATAATATTTGTATATATTAGAACCTTTTTTCATAGTTTGTGACGGTCATTTATTTCTATGCTCCTCAGAACAATATTTTTTCAACATAAATTTTGTGAATCAATTGTCAATTTCATTGAAGAATTAATATAAATGGTAAGTTCCAAGGAGGGAATAACTTTTGCCGTTAACATTAATTACTTATTTCTCAAACCAGATAAAAAAATATACATCAATCATATTTCCTCTGTCCTTAATTACTTGTCTACTTTTAAATTGACACACTTATTAAAAGAATAATAATTAATATAGTGAATTTACTATTTTATCCATATTAATTATGAAGTGAATGAATTTAAAACTTAAGATTTTCAAGAAGTTCTACCTTTTTCAAAATAATTAATTGAGAGTATAATATATACAAAAAAAATTGTCCTTTTTTGTATTAGTCGAAATGGAAAACTAAAAAAAGAAAGTAATTTCAGCCCACTTTGTATCATGACATTCCTTTTAGAAGGGTGTTTGATAGAGACTTGGGATAGAGGGAATATTCAATTAGTCCATATATTGTGATAAAATGTTCATATGAAAGCCCAAAATAAACAAGTAAAAGTGAACAGAATAATGTGTGGAAAAGTATTTGATCTACGTCAGCCAATTATGAATATTCTATCGAAACGTGCGAAGTCAAAATAGTAAATACATACGTATCTAACCTAGAAAAATTCTGTTAATTAATATTCCACTAATTAGGTAGCATTGAAGTCGCAGTCACTACGTAGTTGTGCAAGTCCACCCTACACACCAAATAATACATTGTTTTTAGGACGATGAATTTTTTAGTACTTGCATATTCTTTTCCAACATTTTCAGTCAAATACTACTTTAAAATATTTAAAAAATTAAAATAGGACATAACAAATGTTTGGTTTTTATTTAATTCATAGTTAGATTTTATGGTCAGTGTAATTTGTTTTCTTAGTATTATAAACATTGGTGCTCACACATTTTTTTTGTAATGAGATTTAATAACTTTTGCACTTTTTAATGAGTAACAATTTCACTTTAAAGTGTCTATTTTAACATTAATGAAATGATTTATAGTCGTGTCAAATCAAATCACATCACATAAATTGAGACTGGGAGTTTTAGAAAAAAAGAGAAACGAAAATGGAAAGAAATTAGTAATTACCGCTAGTTTTAGTTGGTTTAGAATAATTGGTTGGGAGTAAGTAACTCTCACTCAATCCGTTACCTTAGTAAAGCTTAATTAGTTGAATTAATGGGAGTCATCGTACTATAATAATACTACCTATTTACTTCAATTCAAATCTCAATCTATTACACAAATCCGTTAATACCAGACCTAGTCAAATTATGTTTCATTTATCGTCTCAACAATGTTCATTATGAACAATAATTTCTGATTAATTTATATGTGTTATATTAGTTGTAGCTGACAGAAAGTGAGTAGATTAAACATGGCGGATCAAAAGGAAACCGTCAGCTTGGATGATATCAAGAAGGAGAACGTTGATCTTGTACATTTTTTTTCTTCATTTGGTTTTTATATGATAGTATGATCGTCATTTGCAATAGAAAATGTGATTTCTTTTATTTCTTACGTGATGTTTGAATCTTCCTGATGAAAATTCTGACTCTACTATAGATGCATATTATGTTGGTGTATTTATGTACTAATCAAGAATGAATCTTGTTGTCCGGGGAAAATGTCTGACATGCATTGCTTTGTATGTTATACAGGAAACAATACCAGTGGATGATGTATTTAGGATATTGGTAAGTTCCAAGGAGGGATTGGAATCTCAGGATGCAGCTAAAAGGCTTGAAGTGTTTGGCCAAAACAAACTTGAGGAGAAAAAAGAGAATAAGATCTTGAAATTTTTGGGTTTCATGTGGAATCCCTTGTCATGGGTTATGGAAATTGCTGCTATCATTGCTATTGTATTGGCAAATGGACAGAATAGGCCACCAGATTGGCAAGATTTTCTTGGAATTGTGATCTTGCTTGTCATCAACTCTACGGTAAGTTTCATCGAAGAAAACAATGCAGGCAATGCTGCAGCAGCCTTGATGGCTGGTCTTGCTCCTAAGACGAAGGTGATAAGAGATGGTAGCTGGAAGGAGATGGATGCAGCATTGTTAGTACCAGGGGATGTGATAAGTATTAAGTTGGGGGATATTGTACCAGCTGATGCTCGTTTACTTGATGGAGATCCCTTGAAGATTGATCAATCTGCTCTCACGGGTGAGTCATTACCCGTGACAAAGCACCCAGGGGAGGGAGTTTACTCTGGTTCCACATGTAAACAAGGTGAAATTGAGGCTGTTGTTATTGCAACTGGAATCAGCACCTTTTTCGGAAAAGCTGCTCATCTTGTTGATAGTACCAATAATGTTGGCCACTTCCAGAAGGTAAAAATCTTACATTTTGACTGAAAAGTTGAAATGGAGCTCATCCAGCTGACTTAGATGATTTTGACAGGTGTTAACAGCAATCGGAAACTTCTGCATATGCTCTATTCTAGTTGGAATCATCATAGAAATACTGGTTATGTACCCAATTCAGCACAGGAAGTACAGAGATGGAATTGATAATCTGCTTGTTCTTCTCATTGGCGGAATTCCAATAGCCATGCCTACTGTATTATCGGTCACTATGGCTATTGGATCTCACAAATTGTCGGAACAAGGTGCCATTACTAAGAGGATGACTGCTATAGAGGAGATGGCTGGAATGGATGTTCTTTGTAGTGACAAGACAGGAACTCTTACATTAAACAAGCTTGAAGTAGACAAAAGTTTAGTCGAGGTTTGTGAATTAACATGACATTTCTTGTATTTAAAGAGATAAGCCAAAGTGCGTGCTAACTAGATTGTCTTCTTCATTGGGAGGGGTGGTACAGGTCTTCGCAAAGGATATGGACCAAGATACCGTTATTCTTCTTGGGGCCAGAGCTTCAAGGGTTGAAAACCAGGATGCTATTGATGCTTGCATAGTTGGAATGCTAGCAGATGCCAAGGAGGTAGAAAACTTATCCCTTCATTTATGATAGGCCAACTTTCATCGATAGAAAGTGCATCAACTTACTTGTACCTGAATTTTTTATTTATGTGCGACTCTCTAGGCTAGAGCTGGGATTCAAGAAGTGCACTTCCTGCCTTTTAACCCTGTTGACAAGCGCACAGCTATTACTTACATAGACACCAATGGCAATTGGCATAGGGTTAGCAAAGGTGCACCAGAACAGGTAAGCAGTAGCACTTGATACTTCTTTCTGTCTATAACTGAGTTGGTTGCATACTTAATCATTTGAATTCTGTTACCAGATTGTTGATCTTTGTCGCCTAAGTGAGCATGTAAAGAGGAAAGTTCACTCCATCATTGACAAGTTTGCTGATCGTGGTCTTCGCTCTCTTGCAGTGGCTCAACAGGTGAAAAATTTAATAAAGCCAAGTCTGTAGTATTGTGTTTTCTTTTTTTCTGCTTCAAACTGAAGCCAGTGAATGTGTTCTTTATTAATACAGACTGTACCAGAGAAGACAAAGGAAAGTCCAGGATCGCCTTGGGTCTTTGTAGGGCTCTTGCCTCTTTTTGACCCTCCAAGGCATGATAGTGCAGAAACAATTAGGCGTGCCCTTGTCCTTGGTGTCAACGTAAAAATGATAACTGGCGATCAGCTTGCCATAGGCAAGGAGACTGGTCGTAGGCTTGGCATGGGAACAAACATGTATCCTTCTTCCTCCCTCCTGGGGCAGCACAAGGATGAAAGTATTGCTAACCTCCCTGTGGATGAACTCATCGAGATGGCTGATGGCTTTGCCGGAGTCTTTCCAGGTTACTAACTATTTCCCATATATTTTTTACTGTTAGAAAGTCATCCTCCTGACTTCTATTATTAGCAATCTTTATACTTATTTGTATTTGCGCGATATCTTTGGAACTGTGTAGAGCACAAATATGAGATCGTGAGGAAGCTCCAAGAAAGAAAGCACATTTGTGGTATGACAGGAGATGGTGTGAATGACGCCCCTGCTTTGAAGAAAGCAGATATAGGCATAGCTGTGGCTGATGCTACTGATGCTGCTCGTAGTGCATCAGACATAGTTCTCACGGAGCCAGGATTGAGTGTGATAGTGAGTGCTGTTTTGACCAGCCGAGCTATATTTCAGAGGATGAAGAATTATACCATTTATGCTGTTTCTATAACCATCCGAATTGTACTGGGGTTCATGCTCATTGCATTAATCTGGAAGTTTGATTTCTCACCTTTCATGGTTCTTATCATTGCCATTCTTAATGATGGAACCATCATGACCATATCTAAAGATAAGGTGAAGCCATCACCCATGCCTGACTCATGGAAACTTAGAGAAATATTTGCCACTGGCATAGTTCTTGGTACTTACCTAGCCGTGATGACTGTTATCTTCTTTTGGCTTGCACACCAGTCAAATTTCTTCAGTGTAAGTAAATTGTGCACTACTCAATTAACAAACAATATAACTGAAATGTTGCTTATCGATCCAACTTGCACTGTATTTGCAGGACAAGTTTGGAGTAAGATCGATTAGAGACAATGTACACGAGCTCAATGCTGCACTGTATCTTCAAGTCAGCATTGTTAGTCAGGCACTCATTTTCGTAACTAGGTCAAGGAGTTGGTCTTACGTAGAACGACCTGGTTTCCTTCTGTTAGCTGCTTTTTTTGTAGCACAGCTGGTAAGTTGGTTAATTTCCAGTACCAGATTAGCCGTTAGCACCATAGAACTTCACCTCTAATGATTTGTTTATCTTTCAGGTTGCCACCATAATTGCAGTATATGCAAACTGGGGTTTTGCTAGGATCCATGGTATTGGTTGGGGTTGGGCTGGTGTTATTTGGCTTTACAGTATTATTTTCTACATACCTCTAGATTTTCTAAAATTCGCAATCAGATACATTTTGAGTGGCAGAGCCTGGAACAGTATGATTGAAAACAAGGTACTTCACATCAACAATGTTCATATCAATAAAAAATTTACCTAACATGTTATGACTTGTGAATCTCTTCCTACCGTGCAGGTTGCTTTCACAAACAAGAAGGATTATGGTAGGGGAGAAAGAGAGGCGCAATGGGCATTGGCTCAACGCACATTGCACGGACTTCACCCTCCTGATACTTCACAGATGTATGACAGTAAAAGCTATAATGAATTGTCTGAAATAGCTGAGCATGCCAAACGTCGTGCTGAAGTTGCAAGGTACTTCTGATTGATATTTCCATATTGCAGCTTGCAGGGGTCATTTTTCAATAGCTTAGCGATTTTCTAATTTCGATTCTTCTGCATTTGTTAATAGGCTAAGAGAGCTTCATACACTCAAGGGGCATGTGGAGTCAGTGGTGAAGCTCAAGGGACTTGACATTGAGACAATTCAGCAACATTACACAGTGTAGTACAGCAATCACAGTACAAAAGTCAGTTGGCAAATAAAGAGTTAGAAATAAGAAATAGAAAACTGTTTCTAGGTTCCCTCTTTCCCTTCCTTTCATTGCTGATTAGCAGATGATATGTGCTCTGGGAATAATGTAGCAAACAAGGTTGGAAAGCAGAGGTCTCGTAAGAGCTAGACAGTTTCCTTTTTAGCTTGTACTTGTATTCTACCAGCTTTTAACTACTTTAATTGTAATTAGCCAAATTCAGAAATTGCAGCATTTCAGTTTATGCAAAAGAGATTCACTTTGCTGAAATTTGTTCTCTTTACAACAAACATGTGGTGACTCATGAGATTTGAACCAAATTTTAACAAGGATTTGAGTTGTGTACCTCTCCAGTAGCAACTCCATCTTGCATTACTTAAGAATGGCATGCTTCAAAAATATCATTCCGCGCTAGCTAGTCTCCAAAAAGAACAAAACATAATGAAAGTTTCTTATCTAATCAAACGAATGATAATGAAAGAGATCACAACGCAACAAGCAAGTAGTGTAAACTCATATATTATGGACATCTTAGTTGAAAAAACCTCTTCATACACTTCAAGTCACATAGCATTAAGATTAAATTCTTTCTGTTTCTGTTTGTAAAATTAAGAAACAATCAGTGCTTAAATCTATAACCAGCTTGATTTAGAAACCACAATGCTCCTTCAGCTGCATTCTCTGCTGCAGCTTTCTTCTTTGAATGTGGATTGCCCATACACTCTATAGTTGTTGTACGAAGTCCTCTTATTTCCACAATTACCTTGAAGGTGAACCTGCATTTTAGCTTCTCAATCATTCTAACAACTCATTATACGTTTAATATCTATTCGTAACTCAGTACTACTATACTATAAACCAGTGTTTTAAAAGGCGAGGGCGTACTTTTAAATTGGAATAGTAATAAACTTACAACTTATGGTGATCTGGACCTTCCTCATTGCAACATTCAAATAAAGGTGCTTTCCAATGATTTACTGCACAAATCTCATACAAATGTGATTTGGTGGAGCCCTGATTTTGAGTACCTGTTAAAAAAATCAAATATACTTTTTCCACTTGAAATCTATGGCCAAACGCTTACTTAAAATTCGTGTACAGTCAATATCTATCCACTAAGAATAGTTTTGGCAGCTTTATATTTACCTTTGCCTTTGGAGTTCCCATCCATGACGGCATGAAGCGGGCGAAACGTATCTGGGTCGGGTACTGTTTCACTTCTATATTCTCCTCGAAGCCGCTGAAGAACTCTTTCAGCTTCACTATATTCCATTATGTTCAAGAAACATCCAAATTAATCTTATCATAATCTCCAATTATCATCAAATTACAAAATTATAGAGATACTATAATTGTGTTTTGAGTGTTGATAACGAATTAGTATTAGTATAGAGATTTTGGTGAATATTTTTTTAATTCTTATTTTGGAGCTGTTCTAGAATCATCTTAATAGATCTTATTCATATTTTGTACATAGTGTCACAGTCATAGTGTTGGGTAAACTAAATGAAAGGTAGACAGTTGAATTAATTACTACAATTAATTAAAGTTAGGCTTCTCTTGAATTTATTGATTTATAGCCGCAGCTTTCCCTGCTGTGTCATTGTTGATGAATGCGTGTACGGAAATAATATTTCAAGGATTTGACACGAGTGCGACAAATTCTTTTTTGGAGAGTCTGAGCAACATAGAAACACAAATGTACAGATACAATAGAATATATTTATTTTTTTTAAAAAAGAGGTTTGATAATTTTTTTTCCATTTGCAGAAAACTTGTTATTCTTCTGAGATGCTTTGTAAACTGGGATGCCATTGATCGAAAGACGAAAGCCTTGTGGGCGAAACTCCTATTGATGTTTCATTGAGATCTACAGTTCCCTGTTTTCTGTTCAGAAAATTTGTTTCTGAGGATCCCAAGCTGTTGCTTGATGATGTTGTTTCAGTACTCATAACATTATTTATACTAGCTGGTTTGTTGATCTTCATCCCTGTTAATAAGCAGGTAAAGCAATTATCATTCTGCGATTGCGAATCTCTGTTTTCTTGTCTTAGAGAAGAATAAGGAACCTCTGAATTTTTGTTTGAATTTCTATGAAACAACCAGCAGTTAGAAAAACTGCCTTCCTGATTTTCTGTGGTGTTTTCTTTAAGAGTTGATTGTTTCTGAAGTTTATGAACTAGAGCCGGAGAGGATTTCAAGGCAAAGGATTGAAGTCTTTTAAGGGTGCTTATAGGCACAATATAGAATTTTTGGCCAGGCATGAGTGTGGTTTCCGGTGGCAGAATGGCCCATGGCTGCTGGAAAACCGTTGGATGACAAATCCAACTTTTCGGGTTTCTGTTGATTATTTCTGATGCAAGAATAGGCCTGTCATGAAGTTCTATATGTCCTCCTGGATGAACAATTTTTACAAACATGTTTTTCGTATTGCGACTGCATATCCAGTTCGAAAAGGCCATGATTTTTTAAGCATATAACCCGAATTTGTTTCCTTTTCGGGGTGCCAGGGGAAGAGTAGATCAGGTAAATTAATAGTGTTATGAGCTGGGATGGTTAATGAAAAAGAGAGCATATTTTTTTAATACTATTGTGTTTGATGTAAACATCCTTAGATATTGCCGTGAGGTTTACTAAGAACGGAATCTTACATGTACGTAAACAATAAATTCCTTGGTGTGTCGTCCAGCAATCAGGATTTTGTTTTTATCGGTCTACAAAAGAAAACTGTATTTGCTGGAAAGTGTATATAACGGAGCACAAATGAAATTTGACCAGATAGTATAACTACAGGGGTAAATTTGGCCTGATAGTACAACAGAGAGTAAACGTAGACAATATCCGAAAGTAGAGAGGTAAATTTGACCCTTCGTGTTTGTGAATGAAACACATCTGATATACCGATGGTAGCGAAGTTGCTGTGACTGAAAACTTCAAGGAAGCCAGCTATTACACTGGCTTTCCAGAAGGAGAATCTTCAAACTAGGAAGTAACAACACTGTCCTTTTGTCTTTCTTAATGTGAATGGTGTTTCACTAAACAATACGTTCAAATTGTACCACGTGCCTATCAAAGACAATGAACTGGATATTCTTTTCCCCTCTTACGACTCCAGTTGTTATTAAAGTTCAAATTCAACTGGTAGGTTGATGGTTCGAGTTACACTGGAGGGTAAGTGGGAACAACACTGATCTTCCTAGGGAATGGGGTTGGAAAAAAAGAAAACTCAATTTAGCCAGCAGCTGATGAGGAAGTACCCTTCCTTAAAAGAGGATGGCATTTATCATTTTTATGGTCCCAGAACCACAAAAATTGTAGGCCATGCTACACATGGTTTGCATTAATGACATACATTTATCTTCTTTATTGGAGATGTAGAAAAAGGCCAAAAAAGGTGCTTGAATGAGAGACAACATTTTTATCCTATCTACCAAGGAATACAAAAAAATCAGCACGTGAAGCTCAACAAGGTGGGGAAAGGGGTAGGAGAAGCTGGAGCCTGGCCAAGCTAATCATAATAGCTATTGATGGACAAGAAATAAGCAGAACAGAAAAACTTTTGTATACACAAAAATACTGGAATATTTTCGCAAGTCATTCTTTACACTAGAAGCATATTAATTCCTCTAATACATAAATAAAACAATCATGAAAGGCCAAAAACTTGAAGTGAAATCAGAGCTTTTGCTACCTCAAATTTACAATTATATACACACAGCATAAGTTTTCTTTTGGTGAGTGGTCCTAAGCTAAATGCATAGCAAAAATTGCAATCGACAAATAACAAACCAAAGATGCAAAAAAACAAGAGGAAAGGTCAAGTTGCTCATTCAATTACCAGCTTCAGTGTCTATAGTAAACTTTGAACGAAGCAACTCATCTTGTTAAGCACTAATAGATAGTGCAGAATCCGCAATTCTCAGGGACCCACCAAGGTCAATTGGTACAAGGGGAATGAAGGAGTGCAGGACATCTGTTATCAGTGGTCGGTAACTTGGTTCTGGTTGTACACATAGCACGGCTACAGCAGCAACCTATCAAATCATCCGTTTTGATTCCATAAGTTAAAATAGTAAAATGAAAGTAATAATTTGGCAAAAGATCTAGGTGCACTCACTTGATACAAGTGCTTCAGGTCCATTCCATCTCTAATGACAGAATCAACAATATTAGGGAGCTTTGACCTGTCAGTTAGTTGTGGCATCGCCTGTTTGACATGAAATTACTTAAAACGTCAGCATCCCGTTAGCTCAAAGAGATTTAGAGCAAACATTCAAGTATGCTTAGACTATCTCTTGCATAACATACCCATGTGACTATAGATTGACATTGAGCTCCCTCTAGTCTCTCCACTGGTCTTCTCCCCAGCAAAAGCTCCAGAAGTATAATGCCGAAAGCATAGACGTCACTCTTATCAGTTAATTTCCCTGAAGCGCAGCAAAAATATAGGCAAAAATGTTTTAATTTCAGATTTCTGGTTAGGATGTTATTTCATATGAGGAGAGCGTGAAAAACAAGCTTTAACATTTACATTATTAATTTGAGAAAAAGAAAATTTAGCATTCATTTCTTTTTCATTAGCATACAAAGTATTGTGGACTAGGTAAGAGCTTTTGCAACTTCATTGGAGTATTCCTTGATCTGTATCTGCAATTTCCTTCCACTTCAACTTAACCAAAAGCTAGGTAGCACTCAACCAATAATAGTACAGAACTGAACTCTGCCTTTTGAGATAAACTAATCAGGGTATATATTTTTGGACGTTAACACATAAATATCAATCTTAAGATATTAGTTAACATTTCTCTCTCCCTTTTTCTTCAACGTGACAAAGAAACAACGTTGAAGCCTCGAAGGTAAAATGGTCATCACAAGGGAGTCAAAACATTAATGTGAAGTTCAGGCGTATCTTGGAGAAGCAAAGTCATCATACTAGAGAAGAAATGAGAATCTCGTAAGCAAAAGAAGAGAAGCCTATCTTCTTCATATAATCTAATTGTTGATAAATCAAATATGTAGCGATAGCAATTACATCAGGAGCTCAGTGATGATGGTGCTTCTTTGTATATGCTTTTGCAGATGGGTATATGAATTCTCGGAGGGACCAATTTTTTCTAATCTTAGAGGAGCAAAGTGAGGATAATTCTTGGGAGACACTTCTATGACATGAAACAGAAGACAAGATAAGTAAATTGGAAGTGTCTACTAGATGAGGCACCTTCAAACAAATTAACATCAACATCATCTTCATATAGCAAATTGTGATAAAATGGGGAGTCTCACGTACCATCTAAAAGGTACTCTGGAGCCACATAACCCAGAGTTCCTGAAAGCTTTATATTGCTCTTGCTCAAGTTCCATCCAGCTATAGCAAGGCCAAAATCAGAAAGCTGATCAAAGTAAAAGCTGACCGATTCAGCAAGCCAAAACATACCAAAATGTCTATAAAGGAGAAGCAATTGAGTGAGATCTATGTGCTTATATTGCTAGTTTACCTTTGCATTGAAGTTGGAATCCAGTAGAACATTAGATGACTTGAGATCTCTATGGATTACAGGGGGGTTACAGCGTTCATGGAGGTATTCTAGTCCCCTGGTCAATTTCAACAGCATAACTATAACATTAACTTCCAGAAACACAGAACTGAGGGAGAAAAAAGAAAGAGGTAGCACTAATAAATCATAACATTACATACCTAGCCACATCCAATGCAATTTTCATGCGAAGATGCCAAGTCATAGCTGATCCACGAGGAGGTCCTGATCACGCAGGTCAACTCAATTATGGAAAACGGATAACAATGTAGATAGCATATATACACTTGTTCTCTTTTGTACTTTATATCAGGACATAGATATGGTTATTACCATGCAATTGGAATTCCAAAGATCCATTCTGCATCATCTCATACACCAGGAATTGTGCATTGCTATGAATGCAGTACCCAAGAAGCGAAATAATATTTTGATGCTGAAATTTACTCAACATGTCCACCTCATTCTGAAATTCAATCAGATATCTGTTTTAGCACAAAATAATTATCACTATGGTTACATTCTGGGTCAAAATCTATCGGACTACCTCAAATTCTTTCTCAGCATCCTGATCCCCACCATGAGTTCTTTTAACAGCTGCTTGGACGTCGTCACTGAATTGAGCTTTATAAACACATCCTAATCTACCTTCTCCTATAGAATTCTTCTCATTGAAATTATCAGTTGCAGCTACTAACGACTGGTACTCGATCACAGCAACTAGTCCTTTCTTACCGACAGTTTTTAAAGAAGGGAACTTGGCCATTATAGGACCCCATGAAAGCCCCTTCACAGGCTCTACACCATAAATTTGGAACAAATAAACAATGAGCAAGATTGGTACAGAAAATGAAACAACTTAAATAACCAACAGAAACTCAAACCATCCTTCAAAAAAGTGACTTCTTTTAATAACAAAGTTACCTCCTTTCTGATGTCCTTGTTCGACGGAATTCTTCCGTGTTTTCAGTCTGTATATCCAAAAGCAAGATGAAAACAGCAGAATTCCAGCAAGAAGGGTTGAAGCAACAATAAGTGAAATCAAAATTCTCTTGTTTAGATCCTGGTGGTGAACCACTTTGAACTCTGCAACTAATGATTTGAAAATAAAAGTAGATTCAATGAGGTTGAGCTTTGATTAGAAACTAAAACTACAAAAAGAGAAATGCCCCTTTTCCATTTCCAATCTTTAGCTTATTGAAAGAAGAAAATATGGTCCTTTCAATTTTAATTTTTTCTTGAGAGCATCATTATGTCTGCCATCAAAAGGGTAATGAAAATTTCAAAAAAGCAAAAGTACCCTGCAAATCAGTTCAAAAAAACAAAGAGGGAGGTAACAAATCTAAGTATCAAACTGCAAGTTCCTTCTAACTTCAGCATAAGTTAACTAATTGCACCTTCAATGTGTACCCATCAAGAAGATCCATACAAAAAAAAAAAATGGTTTTGTTTTTGCATTGTTAATTACCAGGAGAAGGAGCGTCCTTATCAGAAGAAATTTGAAAAATGGGTCCTTTCTCAGTAGGAAGAACTGGATCGGCACTAGGAGGCTGTGGAGTTACATCAACTGGAGCCGACAACAAAGGAGTAACAAAAACCCAAATGGGTATAAGCAAGATGTGTAGTTTCATCTCTTTTCTTGCTTCAAAATGACATACAAAACTAACAATCAGTGATATTTCTGCAGAAAGACTCAAATCTTTTTGAAAATTGAAATGTGGATAGTAAATGGGGTATCTCAGTTATGCTTTTTAGCAGAAAAAATGGAAAGAAAGGGACAAAATAATGTGGCAGATGGTAGTCAGGAAAATGAAAAAGGAAAAAGGAAAAGCAAGTTTGTTTTTGTAAACCTGAAAAAGCTAATAGGGGAAGAGAGACACAACAATCTCGTGGCAGTTATCAAAAGTAGAAAATCCTTTCATCAGAGAGTTAAGAAATTCACGTATTCTATATAGTCTAATGTCTATGCCTGGCTGGCTGTATTGGAGATTGTGCTAGTGGGGTTTTGACACTATTTTGTTATGTATTGGGGATTTGGGAGAAGAGAGTGTTGAGTGTGAAATTAGTGCTCACTCCATATCTTAATTATGCTAGTTAATGATTTCTGAGAGTAAAATGATTATTTTTTTATTTTTTAAATATTTTAAAATTATCAATATTAAATTTCTTTGACAATTTATATGATATATTTTAAACAATCAATATTAAATCTCTTTGTTCAAAATTTATATGATAAAGAAACTGTCATTTTGAATTTAATTTTAAAATTTATTTATTAATAAAATAATTTATGACCACATAACTGGTCAAATAATGTTTTAAACCACACATTTTAAAAGACTTTATTTTGTTTTGTTAAGTCAAACAGTGTTAAAATGGACAAAGTTGACTTAGAGCCCGTTTGGATTGACTAGTTTTTAAGTCAAAAAATAAAAAGTATGGCGGAGACCTACTTTTAATTTTTGACTTATTTTAAATCATTTTTTACCTTGTCAAACACTCCCTAACTTATTATAAATCAAAAAAATAACTTAAAATAAGTCAAAAAAATGACTTAGAATAAGTTAGGAAGCGTTTGAGAGGTTAAAAAATAACTTAAAATAAGTTAAACACTAAAAGTAAGTCTCTCTTTACTTTTTATTTTTAAACTTAAAAGTCATTTAAGTTTGATTTTTTTATTTTTTACTTAAAGACTACTTTTTTAAAGTCAATCCAAACGGGTTATTAGTACTCCCTCTGTTCCTTTTTAATTATCATAATTTTCTTTTTGAGAGTCAAATTATATAAATTTTGACTAACATTTTAAAATATATTTTTCATCATACTAATATGGAAAAGTTGTAATTTGTAGTACACATTTAAAAAGACTTTATATTATTTTGTTAAATTTTGTGTCAAGTCAAACAGTGTTAAAATTGAGAGAGTTGACTTAGAGAGTGTTTGAATTGATTTAAAATTTGGTCAAACTTATTTTTAAGTCGATTCTGACTTCTGGAAGTATTTGGCAAATATAAAAATAACTTAAAATAAATAAAAAAAAAGACTTAAAATAAGTAAAAAAAAAAAAGACTTAAAATTAGTTAGGAAGTGTTTGAGAAGGTTAGAAATAACTTAAAATAAGTAGGTCTCCCCATACTTTTTATTTTTAAACTTAAAAGTCATTTAAGTTTTACCTTTTATTTTTTACTTAAAAATTATTATTTTTCAAGCCAATCCAAACGGGCTCTTAGTACTCTCTGTTCCTTTTTAATTATCATAGTTTCCTTTTTGAGAGTCAAACTATATGAACTTTGACGAACATTTTAACATATATTTTTTCATCATATTGATATGAAAACGTTGTAATTTAATGTACTTTCCATATAGTTTTTAAATATCTAAATTTTTATTTTAAAATATAAAATTAATGTAATCTAAAATAGATTTGCAATTTAGTCAAGTTGACTCTCAAAAAACACAGCATAACAACTAAAAAGGAATGGAAAAAAATAGTTTTTATATAATTTTTAAATATGTAACTTTTCTATAAAAAATAATAATTTCATATTTAAATTTACGCTTATATATATAAAAATAAAACTTAACTCTCAAACATTTTGAATTGAATGTATTTGAACAAGGGAGTACACGTTTTTATATAGGTGTCATATATTATAACAATCAATCTCATTTTATGGGTAATGAATCTTTTGGAGCCAATGATATAACATTTTTAAAATTATAAGATTCAAAAGATATTTATATTTTCTTATACACAACATTTTGATCAATTGGACATAAAAGATTTTACTTGAAAGGTTTAAAATATTCAAAAGTGTTATTTTTATATTAGTAATTTTTTTATCTAATTAAACTATGAAAAAGGGTAAAAAAATATCCCTAAATTATAAGAAAAGGTTTAAAAATACCCTTTATCCATTTTTGGATCTAAAAATACCCTTCTACTCATTTTTTGATTTAAAAATATCATTCCATTCACTTTTTGACTCACATATACTCTTAAAACAAACTACCCTCTCTTTATTTCGTTTTTAAAATATTTATTATTTGTCATTTTCTTATTGGATGAAATAAAAACCTCACCTCTTCTAGATTTTCACCATAATTTATCCAAGTCAAAAGAACCTCAATTTTATTTTATTTTCTTCAAAAAATCTAATAGTTTTTTGTATTTATTGCATTTTTTTATTTTTTTTTATTTTTTAAGTTTGTTTTGGATTGATGAAGAACGATATTGTTTTGACTTGATAAATTATATGAAAAAAATTTAAAACTTTTTTAAAAACCACTATATTAGTATTTTGTATTTGTTGTAGGGTTTTTTAAAATTATTTTTCGGGGGTCATGAAACAAGTATATTTTTTAACTTGAATAAATTATGAAAAATAATCTTTAATTTTTTTAAAAAATATCTATATTATTTATCGAATATTTTATGTTTTTTTTTGTCTGTGTATGTTATGTGGTTCGTGTATTCATCACATGTATATTTTTCTTTTTTTTCAAATGAATTGTACAATAAAATATTTCCACGGTTAGAAAATGAAAAAAGTAAGAAATATTACTTGTGAAGCATTGATGAAGAGGTTAAGATACTTCTACTCGAAGAAAAAAAATACCAGCCTGAGGGTGTAGTTTATAGGTAGTGAAAATTAATTACATAATTAAATTTGATCACAAGTGTGTTAAACCACCTATCTGTTGGTTCTTATATTTTAGAAAATAGCTTTTTTCTTATAGTTTATCCAAACTAAAATAATATGCATGCTTCATGACCCCATACAAATTATATTTAAAAAAGAAAAAACTACAAGAAATAAAAAAAATTACTCATTTTTTAATTTAAAAAAATACTTTTTTTCATAATTTATTCAAGTCAAAATATCCTTCTTCATAACATCAAAATCAACTTTAAAAAAATAAAGAAAAAGAAGAGAACATTGTTAGTTCTAAGAGTATATGTGAGCCATAAAGGTGAATAGAAGAGTAATTTTAGATTAAAATATAAATAAACGGATATTTTTGGACCAACAGATGAATGAAAAATATTTTAAAACCTTTTTCTATAATTCAAGTATATTTTTAATTTTTTTCCGATTAAACTATGACACATGAAATAGAACGGAGGAACTATTGAAGCTACCACGTGGCCCTTGTGACTAATAATTTTTATTCTACACCGACTACTAGCTTGGAAAGAAAAATCAAACCCCTCAACAACTTCTAGACTTATATATATATATATATATATATATATATATATATAATAAGATAAAAAACAATCTGATTTGACAATGATAGTTCATAATTGAGTACCATTCAAGATCTAAAATACTTAATCACTCACCTTTTTGGATGGATCCCACTAATATATATATATATTATTGTACTAAGCTATAACGCACTATTATAGCTTAAACCTACATTTAATCCCTTTTCGCCTATTACACTATTTTAACTAAGAAATTATATGTACACAAGTTATGCCAATATGAATTGGGTGGACTACATTTTGAGTTTTGAGTGTAATTAATTAGATTGTACTATAGTATAAATTATGTTACTCTAATTATAGTACAATTATTCCTTGTTATTTTTTTTTCTATTCAAATTGTAACCCTGATATTTTTGTATAATTTCCTCATTATACATTGAATTAATTTATTTTCCCAAAGTCAAATAAATATATTTTAATTATTTTCTAGTGCTGTGTGCTTTATTTAATTTATTTTTTTGCTGAGATATGTATTTATTGTTTACCAGTGGTAATTGCAATTTGAAGAAAGACGACAATCAGCCCTACATAATCCCCACGAGAGTAACAGCCCAACAGTTGCTGACTGCTGGCAAATTAAATGTGCGCTGTGTATTACTTAACCAAACTACTATATAAAATACTCTAAAAATTAATAAATAAAAAATTAAATTATTTCTAATTATTATAAGTCGGGAAATAGATTGAAAATAATTAGAACTCAATATATTAAGAATAAAATAGATAGTAAAAAATGATAAATTATTTTAATTTTTTAAAGTGTACAACAAAAAGGTGAACATTTTTTAATAGCATGAGGAGGAAGTAAATACTACACTTGCAACCTCACTTGGTGGGACTCACAGAGCCATTGCTTGCTTTCTCTCAAATTCGTTTACATACAATAATTAGAGCTCATAACTTAACAATAATTATCGAATCAATTTAATAGCACTACACCCAATAATTGAGAAATTATGACGGGACAAAAAATTAACAGTAATAACTGATGAGTAATTAAGATTGACAGCAGGAAACCTTGAACTTCTTTTGAGACAAGAAAAGGAAAACTCAATAGAATAAAACAAAAAACAAAAAAAAACAGAGTTGAGGGTACGCATGCTCGTCGTGTGTGGTGTTGTTATCACGCGCGTATCACTTATTTTGTCAGCTTACTACATTGTTTTGTGATAGTTTTGCATAATGGATTCAGTAAGTCAATGCATTTCTTAAGTATTATCTTAAGCTTCGATCTCTACAAATTTCATAGATTAACTCAAAATTCAAATAATACAATACCTTTTCGACAGAAAACAACAAGAAAAAGAAATTCAGGCTCACTCTCACTCATTTCTGAACTATTAATATCTAATCTCCATTTTTGGCGGAGTCAAAAATTTTCATGGGTTCAAAATCGAAAGAAGTACAGACAAACTAGCTAAAGGGATTTAACATCTCTATATAGACATAAAAAATAATTTTAACTATATATATATATAATATAACTTTTCAACGAAGGTGGTCCGCCCCGGACCCTCACAACTGTTCCAAATTTTTACTTGGTCACCAACACCCATGGGCCATGAATTTGGTTGTGTTGGGCTTCATCTGTGCATTCCAAGCTGGGCAGGGCCTATTTAATGTCTCCTCCTACAGTACTAGTACCCATTCTTCATCATAAAGATTTTCCTTATAATGTCTGCAAACTGAAGTGTTTGTTATAGACAAGTTTTTTTGTTCCACAAAGTACATAAATACTGTTCATAAGATAAGTACGATAACTCATCTCTCATGGTAGACAAAAAAAATGTTGTTAAACCTAATAAATGTGTATTAACTGCTTTACTTGACAATGTTTGGAAAGAAAAGCCCATCACAGTTAGCAATTTGGATATCCATTTTTTTTTTTGGTTTTTGCCAAACCAATTGATTGGGCCTAACACGAGCACATAGCCTGGGCCTCTCAACACAGTAGTAGAGAAACAACCCAGTCCAACAATAACGCTTGTTTGATTATTTCTGCTGTATGGTTGTATCCTTATCGAATTGTAGCAACCCATGGTTTATCCTTCTACTCTGCACAAAACCTGCATGAGAATTAAATGTAGAATTAAACGTTTCTAGTAAGTTATCTCTTTTACATTCAATCTTGTTTTTGGTCAGCTCTTTGCTGAAAGGATCAAGGGTGGCACATACAACAAGACACTTCATTCAATTGCCGCATTTTCCACAGCGAACTGTCCCCTGCAAATGATCATTCATCAATCATCCCTCCAACTAATCCACATTTGCAGTAATTCAACAACTAAATGACATTAACTCTACTCAATAAACACAAGCTTAACCTTGATATGCCAACCTTTATAAGCGGATAGACTCCGGTCAAGTTCACATTCCATCGATACTTGTGATGCATTAATTTACTGTTGCCTAGTTGTTGCATGGGGAGCATTTAACATACGATCACTCTATGTGCCACTAACAAATTTCATTTCCTCAATAACTCTATAAATCTGCATATATATGAACATGCATGATATGATTATCAAAACATTGCATGGAAAATGAAGGACACTTGCTGAATAATTCGAGATGAAAATTAACATTGTTATTCTAAGTTTGATAGCATTGCTCTTGATTTCTTCAACTTTATTAGTGGAAGCGAGAAGTGGGATTAATGAAGAAGAGAAGAGAAGAAGCCGCCGCGGCGTAGGAAGAAGTAGAAGAAGCAGTGGTGGGAGAAGATCAAGAGGAAGGTCTTCGTCATCCTCGGGTTGTGATCCTTTGTTTTCATACCTCTTTGGAAGTTGTGGTCAATGGCCTTTCCCTCGTAACTCACAAAACAACCCATTTACGCAACCAATTTCCCCTTCTCCCTCACCTCGCCGCCCAGCTCCGCCGTTCCGTCCTCCGATTTTGCCGTCTCCTCCCCCAGTGGTTATACGGCCACCAGTTATCCCGTCTCCACCACTTCCATTAGTAACACCATCACCTCCTCCACTCGTTACGCCGTCACCTCCACCGGTTGTTTCATCTCCTCCACCGGTCGTAGTGCCATCACCGCCACCCGTAGTCGCTTCTCCGCCACCAGCTTCACCACCACCGGTCGCAGTGCCATCACCGCCACCCGTAGTCGCTTCTCCGCCACCAGCTTCACCACCACCAGTCTTCCCACCTCCTCCGTTAGTTCCATCTCCGCCGCCACCTTCTCCTCCACCACCACCTTTAGTTCCTTCCCCACCTCCGCCAGAATCTCCACCATTCTTTGTTTTCCCACCACCACTAGTTGTTTCGCCACCTCCACCGGCGGAACCTGTCTTCCCTTGGTGGTCCCCTCCTGACCCAGACGACACTCCCAATTTTCCGCTATTTTCTCCTCCTCCGTTGGTACCCGATTTTCCCCTCCCAACCCCTCAACCACCAGATTTTCCACCAGAAACTCCGCTTGTGCCCATATTTTCTCCACCACAACAAGATTTCCCCCCAGCTGAACCAATTGCCCCTATATTTTCTCCACCTCCAATTTTCACTCTTCCACCGCCGGAACAAAATTTACCACCAGCTACACCGCTTGTCCCTATTTTTCCGCCAGCAGATGACCAGCCAGTGATTCCCGATCAACCACCAAACAGTTTTCTGCCGTCTCCACTGATTCCTGAACAACCACCAACCAATTTTCTGCCGTCACCGGTGTTTCCTGATCAACCACCAACCAATTTCATGCCGTCACCGATGTTTCCTGATCAACCACCAGTCAATTTCGTGCCGTCACCTGTAATTCCTGATCAACCGCCAGAAACATTTCTTCCGTCACCGTTAGTTCCCGATCAAGCACCGCCAGTTGCAGTAATTCCGCCATTTGAGCTTCCGCCTCAGCCGGACTCGCCACCATTCGCCTAATAGTTAATGGTTCACGTCTTCACGATCTCCATTGATTTGAAACCGCATGTTTTTAATTTTCCTTTAGTGCATTTTACTTTTTCTCAATTGTAGTTAAAACCCCAAAAGCTATTGTAAACGATTGCTTTTTTATTACTACTACTATAAAGTATAATTTATTAATTACTCTATAATTAACATGATCTCTTTTAAGTTATCAGCTGGACTTTATCTTAAGATCAATTTACATATGCTCGTTTCACTTTGCAAATTCTGATAAGATTTAGACAATTATATATTTCAATAGAATAAAAAACTTAGATATCACTAGAAATCTATTTTGTGGTAACTTTTTTGAAATTCAATCAAATTAATCGAGTATCTTATTCTTTGTTAAATGGATTAACGGATCGATTGAGTTGCAATGAACATCAATGTCACAAAACTTTCATTAGTTAGAAATCTCATTATTGATCGAATCGAGGGAGATAAAATAA
>JAJOOG010018340.1:0-14864 GCA_029582565.1 Solanum infundibuliforme | reverse complement strand
TTTTTTTTTTGTTGTAAATGTAATTAATTAATGGGAAAAAATGATGCATGTATGCAGGGTGGCTTACTACTAGGTCCGTCCTTTCTAGGACGAATTGATGGATTCATACAACTTTTCTATCCTTACAGAAGTCTGGTAGTTATCGATGCTGTTGCATTATTTGGTTATATGTTCTTCTTCTTCTTGATTGGAGTGCAAATAGATCCTTGGATTCTTAAGAGAGTTGAGAAGAAAGAGTTCATCATTGGTGTATCAACTGTAGCAACTGCTCTTGTGCTAAGTATCAGTACCTCTTTTATTCTCATCACTTTTCATATACATATTGATCCATTAGTAGCTGAATCACTCCCTGTAGTAGCTACCATGTCTTCTGTACTCGGATTCCCAGTCATCGCTCACTATCTCACCGAGCTTAGGATGGTCAATTCTGATTTTGGAAGGATGGCACTCTCTTGTTCACTTGTTAGTAATATGTTTGGGTTTTTAATCATAGCTATCACCAGCCTCTCAAGTCAACCATCCGTCGAGAAATTCATGTTTCTACAAAGTATTACTTCTGGTATAGGCTTTACCATGTTTGTATTTCTTGTTGTGAGACCTCTAATCATATGGAGCATGCGAAGAAATCCATCAGGAGAGCCATTGAAACAAAGTTTCATTTGTATGGTATTTATTGGGGTCTTGCTTTCTGGATTTTGCAGCAAGGCTTTAGGACTAAACTTCTTCTACGGGCCACTAGTTTACGGTCTAGCCATACCTGCTGGACCACCACTAGGCTCTGCCCTCGTCGAGAAGCTTCAATTCATTGTTTCATGGCTCTTTATGCCCATCTACTTTGTCAAAACAGGTTTGGTTACTGACATATTTTCTGTCAAACTGAAGAATTATTTGGTTCTGCAATCGATTATTCTCGTTGCTTGTTTGGGGAAATTCCTTGGAGCACTTATCTCTTCAATCTACAACCAAGTTTCCCTCCGAGATGCAATCTCAATTGGCCTCGTATCCAATGTTCAAGGTGTTCTAGAGCTAGGCATGTTTAAAATGATGAAGCAAAATGAGGTAATTAATAATCAATCAATCTGTTTACCTGATTCTCTTTAACTCGATCGTTATGGCCTAGGCAGCTCATGATCATTTTCATGGAACGTACAGGCAATAGCGGATGAAGCTTTTGTTGTGTTGTGCATATCCCTGTTGATTGCAACTGCAATCGTGACACCGATACTGAAGTCCCTGTATGATCCACATAAAAGATATGCAGCACACAAGAACAAGAATATCCAGCATATGAAGCCCCACTCTGAGCTTCGGGTGCTTGCATGTATACATGATCAAGAAAATGTTCCTTCCACAATAAACTTGTTGGAAGCACTTCACCCGTCAAATCAAAGCCATACGGATATCGCGGTGCTCCATTTAATAGAGATGGTTGGTCGTGCACATCCTCTTCTCATAAACCACAAACTCCCATTAATGATGAAGCACACAAACGAGGCGTCAGCTTCAAAAAGAATCATCAATGCTTTTAAAGTGTTTGAGAAGAACTTCTGTGAGACAGTAACCATGCATCCTTTTACAGCTATATCTCCTTATGTAATGATGCATGATGAAGTTTGCACAATGGCGCTTGAAAGGAGGGCATCTCTCGTAATGATTCCTTTCCACAAGAGGTTAACAAGTAGTACTTCTTCTTCCGTGAATCAGAAGAGGGCATCGAAGATGGGGATTAAGACTATGAATGACAAGATCCTTCAGACAACACCTTGTTCGGTTGCAATAATTGTAGACAGGTCACTTGTCAACACATCAAGGCCAATACTAGACGCGTGGTCATTGTACCGTGTTGGTGTACTATTCTTGGGAGGACCAGATGATAGGGAAGCACTAGCTCTGGGAGAGCGTATGGCAGGTAAACAAAACATTAGCCTGACAATAGTGCGGTTAGTACTCCTTCATGAAAGTGGTAATTACAGCAATAACAACACAAGTAGTAGCGATTATGAGACAATACAGAAGATGATGGACAATGAAATGTTAAGTGAAGCAAGGAGCGATATGGCAGGAAATTATCGTGTCAAGTATGTGGAGAAGTTGATAAGAGATGGAACAGGTACAGCTGCTGTTATGCGATCCATGGAAGACGAATACGAACTAATCATTGTTGGGAGACGTCATGACTCACAATCTCCTCTATTACTTGGTCTTTCTGATTGGGTTGAAGAGTCTGAATTAGGCCCTGTAGGAGACATGTTTGCTTTAGCAGATTCACAAAGTAATTCCACAATATTAGTTGTGCAACAACACAATGGAGGATGATATACAGGAAGAGTACTGTATGTACATAATATATCAATTTTGTATTCTTTAAGATATATACAGTGTTGTGTTGTCTGTACAATAAAGGAACAAATCATGCCATAAATTAGTAATCTTCTTCTGTCACTGATCTCTACATTACTTTTGTTGTTATGTTTCAATGTCACTGATCTAACATTACTGGACCCTCTATAACAATACCGATAGCCTTACCATGATCTACATCACTTTTTTAACATTTAGGGGCCACTCAACAGGAATTAGCTGATTTTCTCAGTTTTTTCCATATGTGTTGGTCCATGATTTTTTCTGTGATATGACTTTCAGACACTTTTTTTTCAAAACCTTTACAAGATCCTCTGTAATGACATGTGGGAACAATACCTATAGCATCACCATTATCCACGCCATTTTTTTTAGCATTTAAGGGCCACTCAATAGGAATTAGACAGTTTTCAGAAAATCGTCTAATTCCTATTGAGTGGCCCCTAAATGAAAAAAAGATGGCGTGAATTATGACGAGGCTATACATATTGCCCCTCTAGTCATTACAGAGGGTCCTAAAAAGATTTTGAAAAAAAGTATCCAAAAATCATATCATCAAAAAATTCATTAACTATACCTTGTCTGCGATGCGTATTATGCCATGTTCAGCTTTATGCCTGTTGAATTGATTCTTGACATTAGTCTAGACATATACTAGTTTTTGTCATAGAATTGCTATTTGGAGCCGTTTGACTCGAAAATCATCTAATTTCTGTCTGAGTTATTTACCTTTTAATTGCGCATGAATGTATCTTCTAGGCTTTTGGGAGTCCAATTAGGTTGTAGTTAACTGCTTCATTTCTCTCTCCGCTTTGTGTTATATTACTGATGGTGCATGGTTAGGCTTATCGTTATTGTTCCTTTCTTCTGACTCTTAGTTACTGCTTTCATCTCGTTTTGCATTGTGTATTTACTTTCCAAGTTCGATGCCTACTAGGTACCTGTTGTTTTGGTACTCATGCTACACTCAACATCCGTTTTCCTAATGAAATTCAACGCCAACCAATAGCATTAATTTGTGTTCTGCAGCAGGGTCATTCGGAGATTGAGGGTGAGCTAATGACATTATAATTTGACTCATCTCCATTTGTATATAGTTTTGGCTAGTCTTTCGTATTCGAGACCAAGTTTACCCGTCTCAAACAACCTGGACCAATGGTCTCAATTTATCTTATTACTATGGGGTGTTTGTACCTGTCAATAGCAGCTTGAACAAACTGGTTGCTTATTGCAAAATTTCTGCTCAACATACTACATCTATAGGCTAACAGCCTGAATTCCGATTTGAACTATCCAATCCAGAAGGAGGTAATACTGTAATAACTCATGGACAACATCTAAAGCAGCATAGTCCCGGTAATTATTGCTTTGCTTCAAGAAGGATAGCAGAGTACGGCGCAACATCATAAGTTTCACTGATACCAGACACTCCTTCAGTAACAAAATCATCTGGTGATTTCAGATTAGTGTCCACCTGCAATTAAAATTATCAGTTTGTACAAAATTTGAGGAGGTGACTTTTTCAGCTTCAGTACTACTTGAGACGGTAAATAAATATCAAGACAATACCAAAACAAATAGCTATACAGAACAGACATGCAAATTAACTTCATTAAACATTGGAACTGACAACAGACTGCACAAAATAAAGTAGAATTAAAAGAAGATCATGTGAAGATAGGTGAAAATGGCTGTCATTTTGTATATTTGGAGAAATGAAACTCTATGAAGCACCGATATCACATTATAGACCGTTTATCAGTTTCCTATTTGTTCAAGGTAAAATATGCCTGAAATGCAGTAAATGCTGTTTCTTATGTTCTTTATCATGATTTTGTATCTTCTGATGAGAAATATCCTGTTTATCAAACACATATTCTTAAAAGGAGATGATCATGTCAAAAATTTTAAACAGTAACACGATAATCATTGTATATTTAACAAGAAACTGAAAATTTAGGGAGAAGAAAGAATAAGATGGTTAGTCTGTTTATTTCTTTTATAAGTGATGTAGTGATGTGTACTCCACACCCTTACTGCCACACTAGTTTGGGAACACTGTGAATGAGCAAACCCGTTATTTATTACAATAGCATCTTGCTGTATTCTTCTGATAACACAATAAGGTGGTTAGTATATTCATTTATTCAGTATTGTTCGGTGAAGGCTACATGCCATATACGCCCTTTATTTATTATTGATACAATCACTACTTGATGTATTCTTCTGATGAGAAAACTAACATAAGCAAAACTACAATCTAATATCCAAATGGTAGCTTTGCCCCTACTTATCAAAATCTTCCTATAATTCAAAAACACTATAATACAACATCCCACATAAGCATAACCCTAGTATCCATATTAACATCATACTGGTACCACAGCCATGACTGATTAATCTTCACATGCTACGTATGCTATCTATAAATTGTTTACGTTAACTTTTCACATTTTTTAATGATATTCTACTATAAAGTTATACAGGAAAAAGGAAATATGTGTATCCATAGTACTCGACTACTCTATTCACAAACTCAGGAAAAACTTAGATCTAATTCAGACATTCAGTAGCATGATCACGATGGATAGTTCACATTTTGGAAAGAGCAAGAGTTGTCTCCAATTGGGACAAAATTAATAGGGTGTTCAATGTGAAATACGATTGGAACATGAGGATACAATACAACACTTTCTGTCTTCGACCTATAATTTCCAAATCAGTTGGAACAAATCCAAAATACAAGAAAGAATAACCAAACATATCAGAGCTGGAGCAAAATTCGGAGGCTATCTCATGTTTTGGATGTATATGCAAAGTGCATTCCTTAACTAATAAGAATAGGACAAGAAGGTGGGAGCTCCTAGGGAGGGGTAATTGGTTTTTTTAAAAAAATAAAAATAAAATAATAATAATAATAAAAAATAATAAGAATAGCTTACCACTCGGTACCAACTTCTATTTCGTGGTGGTGAAGGTATTGCTGTTTTGATGGAGAAGTGGTGTGCATTAAATGCCAAGTAAATATCTCCTCCATTCCCATCATGGAGCCTACATTGTACAAAAGAGAATCCAATATGCAAATTCACTCATGCGAAAAGAAAAGCTCCTAAATTTTGAACTTGTCACATTAAAATTTTGGTTGACAAATTAAAATCAAGAACACAGTTGCAACTGAAAATTAAAGGATAGAAGAAAAACAAGAAAAAACTCCGTGTAAAAGAAACAGACCATATGAAAACAGCTTTAAAAAGGATCATTCACAGGAATGCCCCTATTTTGGGTGGTCTTTAACTTCTTTCACTCAAATTTGTGGCTTTTTAGTATCTTCCCTTCAACACTTAGGTAATTAAAGTGCAGACGAAAATACTCCTAACAATAAAAATTCGCTAGGCACAGGTTATGCCCTATAAGACATACGTTCATTTTTAGAACATTATACATTAAGAAGTCCATACACTAAACATACACCATATAAGTATAACCCATGCCTTGCAAATTTATTTTGCCTTAGGCATAACTTATGCCTATGCCTTGGGGCACAAGTTCAGTAGTATGTCTTCTTAAGGCATAAAGTTCAAACACTAAACTTATGTCTAGTAAAACTTTAAGTTTTAAAATTGTACTAATGCCTTGTATGGCATCATAACTTGTGCCTTGGGATATAAGTTTGGTTTTAAAACATTATGCCTTAAGAGGTTCATACACGAACTTATGTCTTGGGGCATAAGTTCAGTAGTGTGAACTTGTGCCTGATAGGGTATGACCTATGCCTAACGAAATTTTTTAAAACAAATTAAGCATAAAGTTTGCCTTGAGAATTTGATAGCACTGAGCTGATTCCCTAAGAAAAACATTATCTAAAAAGGTTTTCCCAGCGAAATTAAGTCATAGTTAAGGGTACTTTGGACAACAATTTTTCATTGAATGAACAGTAGGGGCAAAAATTAAAGACCACCCCAAAATAGCGGCAATCCGTACAAAAACTTGCTTAAAAAGAGGACTGATTGTAGTATGTGAGTGAATTCATGATTTAGAATCAGAGATGATAAGATGGAGATTATTGCCAGTTATTAATAGGGTTTATTCTTACATAAATGCAAGGAATCTACTCTCTTCGTTGTACCAGTTGTCCTCGAGCCAGGTAATGTCGTTCTGCAAAGTAATGATTGCTAATCCATCAGAATAGTCGAATTGAGACAGCATTATGCAGAGCTAGAGTACACTAAGTACTACGATGGAACCCCACCGCCATAAAAAAAAAAAAAAACAGAAAAGGGTTAAAAATACCCTTAACGTAACATTAGAAATGGCTAAAAAAACTGCCCTCCTCCCATCTATTAGATCAATTCTGTCCTTCTTCCCCCCTATTGGATAAACAATACCCATAATGTATTAGAAATGAATCAAAATACCGTTCCACCTATTGGATCAAATTTGTGCTTCTTTCCACCTATTTGGAAAAATCAGAGGCACCAAAGGATTCAAATAGCTAGAAAAATCTCAAACATCTTGAAGAGAACCATCAGTAGTTGAGGGGGAAAACATTTATCAAATCTTCCAAACATATGATAATTGATAAGGGAACTGTGAATAAATGGACCAGTGGATCATAGACGGGAACAACCTAAACTAACTGTATGTCATGTGAAGTAACACCATTTAAGTATGTTCCACAAAGAGGACCCCAAAAAATCTGACCTTTCAACTTAGTACCCCCAGGTTATCTTACACCAGCTCCAACCATGAAACGGACGGTCTAAATAGGCATACTACCGTTTTGATCACATACTCGGGATCGTTTCTTTGTAGGGAACTCTTTCATTAGCTTTTTCTGTTGCATTAATAGTTAAAGACAAAGGATACTGCCACAAATGAAACACAGAACATAGCATTCAGTTTTCAAAATAAATTACCTCTTAGTAATACAATTGCCAGTAAAGTTAAGCATGACACCAGGTAGACAATAACATTACCTTCTCAATGAAGCTTTCCTTTCTAAGAACATTGTGGGACAGTCGAAACTTTATCATCTTGGAAAAGAACCTGAAGTGATCATTCTTCCTTGCTTCCAACTGGATTGACAAAGTTCACTGGGTTACTTGCAGTAGCAGGAAAGAAGTACCAGCAAGAAAACATAATATCATACTTGTCCCCACTGGAAATTGTTGATGGCGGTATCATGTCCATAACTGTTATTATTTCCATAGCGGGTATGCCCATACTCATCCCCCATAAGCATCATTGGTGTTCCCTTATAAACCAAGAAAGTACAAAAATTTAGAAAGGTAAACTTAAGTAACAATAATAGGGATGGGACATCTAATGTGCATATGACACTTTTAATAAGAAAATTACTGAAGATAGGCATAATCCAGGAAAGATATAAGTAAGTAAATTAGTATCCATAGTATGTCAAAATAATCCTTTTTATGAGGGTTTCGGAAACCAATACTTCAACCAAAATTAGCCAAAACAGACTAAAATCTGAAGTTTGCTATAATATGTCAAAAGTGTGGCCCTAAAATTCCATGGCAGAGTTCGATTCTTGTTGAACAATGAGAGAGAAATACTGTAAGCAAATAACTCGATAGTCGCAAAAAAAAATTATGAGAGAAAAAATAGAATTTGTGAACTAAGGACAAATAGAATTATGAGATCTAGTAGATAAGCTACCGACTAATTCTCAATATATGCAAGAAAAGAAACGCAAATGCTGTTAACTGAACAGATGATGCATCACACCTGAGAAACCATCAGTGCCAAATGAAAATTTTTCATTTGCCGTGAACGCAGTGCGTTAATATTTGCATCTGAAGTTTCACCTGGAAGAAGATACAAGAAGATGATAGCCTTTCAGACTGGATTTGAAACAATACCATCACTTATAAAAGAAATACTTCAGTAAGGAAACTGTTTCAGTTAGTAGGTGTGTATTGCAATTAGATTAAAGCTTGGGGCTTGGGCTGACCTTAGATTCAGAATCTATTACATTGTGTCCATGAACGGAGGGAAAAAATGATAAATGGATACTGATATGAGTCTGTCAATGAAGTCTGAAGACAATAACAGCAAAGTAGATCTGAAATGGAATATACTACCGAAACAAATATCATAGGCAAGCAAAGGCTCAGTGTACAAGTGGACAAAGCTAGTTTATTGAAGCCAAAAACCAATGTGTCGCAGTCATGGCATTATTATCTAGTTGGAAGGATTGAATTCATCATTTGTTCATATTATATCATTCTATAATCTATACTACTTGTTTTGAGCCTGCACTCTCTTTTCGTGGCTGGTATGTCCAGCTGGGTTATTCCCACAAACATCTACCTCAATACAGTATTCACTTCATTCTTGGAGGACAGGCATAACCATTCGGTAGACTTACAACTAGTTGTTTTACTAGTGTGAGCAAATACATCATATTCATGCTCACACTTCTGTTTTTGCCACATCACTGCTTCCTGATTTAAATCATTAGAAGAAACTGTTGGAATATTAATGTATATAGTGTCTCACATGGAAAAACATTACTATGTAATATGTAATATAATTATAAATAGGGCTGTGTAGTTATGTACATACACATTTTAGTAATATTTTTCAGTACCTTTATTTCTCACATGATATCCTAGCAACAGTGAGAAACATCTAGGGCAAAGTCAGTTGCTGTGGCTTCTGTCTGGTGACTGTTCAGATCTGATTTACGTTATCCCTCTTTCGGTGAGTCATGAGTGTTATGTGAAAACCAACATTACCATGACTCGGCAAGCCCTGGAGATCAAACCCCAGTCGAGTTATTAGGCAGATGAAGTCTCATGCGTTGATAAAAACTAGGGTTCCGGCGAGCACGTGGTTAACGTGATGGGGCGTGTTTGGTATACCAGCCAACTTCTGACAATTTTTCTTCTGTCGTATTCGACAGATAATTCTGAGGCTATCCATTTAGATATCTTCTCATTCCGTCCACCAGAACACTATATACCGGCAACCAGCTTCAATTTCAGAGAATTCTTTGTTTTACCGGTGACATCTGCCATTTCTTCTTGCACTCAGGAGTTTGTTTTGAGTCAACGGTAGACCAGTTTAGTTTCCAGGGAAATTTATCAAGAGAATCTGATTGTATTTTCTGAAATATACCCTCTGGTCCAATTTTATTTTATTTTTTTGCTAATACTTGGCTAGTACTCTCTTCAACCAACCATGTCTCTCTTACCTGTCACCTCCCACCAACAACAGGTACCAGGTAACTCTGACCACCAAGGCTAGGATAGATGGGAAGAATCATCTAGTGTTTTTTGTCTCCACTGAGTTTTGAACATGAGACCTTAGGGTTCTCAACCACTTCATTAACCACTAGGCCACACCCTTAGGTGCTACTCTACAGACCTTATTATTTAACACTATACAGTAGACCAGGAGTTTGAGATTACAAATAACACATAATTGGTAGTGACAAAATGTTAAACAAAAGTAAGAGAAACAAAACAGGTAGGGCTTATAACAAACTTTACATCCTCAGCATCTATCCTTGGAAGAAAATTATTGCTAAAAGTCTTGGACTCCGGAATAGCATATGCTTCCTTAAGTAAAGAGAGAACAAATTAATCTTTGTTAAAGTACCAAGCATGATAAAGGAAATAAATAGCCTCTTATGCAAGCAAGAATGTGAAGGGACAACAAAAGTTTTGGTTCATACTAAGGAAATCAGGAAGTATGAAAGGAAAAAATAAACAAGTGGGATCAAAACATCATCTTTACCTTCAATTCCACAATTCCAACTGTAGTTGTCATTGCATCCATCATTGCCACCTTCACCGTTCGCATCATTGTGCTGTAATTTTCACCATCCGAATCCAGATGATGTACAAGTTTCATGTTCAAAACAATAAAGAGCAGTAAACTTAACTGATACCTTATTATTGTATGAAACAAGGTCATACAAGGTAAAGCCATCATGGGCAATCACGAAGTTGACACTGTGGTATGGCTTTCGCTTGTTCACCTATGAAAAGTAAAAAAAATAAAATATATGAGCTCAGTGAAATTGAGGCAGCATAAAATTAATTCAATGTTATTTGGCATAGAACACTGCTTATGTTTCAAGTTTTTAGATGAAAAATCAATTGATTTACACAGAAAATATACCTAGTAAAGATTAGAAAAGATTGAGATAAATCATAAAACATAAGAAAAGATGGAAGGAGTAAGCAAATACATGTAGACATCCGAAGAAAGGGAGGAGGAGAGGTAGTGTTGTGTGAAGTGAGTGGGATGTCAAGTGAAGAAAAAAAGTGATTTGTGAGTAAAAGAAAAGGAGAAGTCCATGAGGTAGACAGAGAGGTAAGAGGAGGAAAATAAAAAAGAGTTTGACTGAGAAAGACTCTAATTTACTTCCGAACTCATTAACTCTTTCTTATTTGTTTTTGTGATACTTTTGTGCAGAAAAGTGGTATAGTACAGTGCCTTGACTACAAAGTTTAATGAAAAGAACTTAAAACTTGATTCGAGATTATATATTTAAGTAAATAACACAAATCCAAAACTAAAACCTCTAAATACAATTGATCTTTTATTTCATAAATAGGAAGTTTTATCTACTTGCTTCAAGTAAAAGTAGAATATGTCCTTAAATAAAAATTGTTAGAATCAGCAAAATTTCTTTTACTATGGAAGGAAAAGATAAATAGAAACTCGGTATTCCAAATGAAATCAGCTTAAATGAGATGGTAATAAATAAAAACAAACTGTGTAATGATACATTATGTGATAGTACTCACAGTTACATGTAAAATGGCATGATCATGTTAATAAAGTGCGGACGAAAATTTAAAAGGAATTGCCACATAAATACTACTATTAACTCAATAGACAAAAAGGATCATATAGAATCTAGCCATATGCATTGACACAAATTAGATGCTTTGCTAAACCTATCTAATCAAATAGGAGTCTACTGGTGAAGCAACTTGCTACCACATAGAACTGAATGTTTCTCAAATATTATCAGTAAAGCAAAAGAAGAAATGGTACTAAAGAGGCAGAGCGAACGAAACAGTGTTGTGAATATTCTCTAGTTGTCAATGCATAATTTTGGAAGCTGTAGCTCTTACTCTGTACAGATCCGCTGAACCTGCGATACGGGTTGCAAAGTTTCCTTTCATGCCAGCATCGCCCTGTTCAATCATTTCAGGATAAGATATATTGAAGGAAATTCTCAAGACAACATTATTTTAAAAAATCCTATTACAGAACCAAAAAGCTGAAACAGCTGAATGATGTATGGAAACATTACATCATTCAGGATAATTAGTCTCTTGTTTTAGCTTGTTGTTACCTTTTTGGAGGTCTCCATCATACCTTAATGTTGAGGAATACAACATTACCAGTTTCAAAAAAAAAAAAGTACACTCTCTCTCCTGTTATTATTGAGATAATCCGATAATATCTATATTCTCACAACTTCATATAATAAACAAGCAAACCTGAGAATTGAGTCATAATATATAGAAAATGTTAGTTTAATTTCAAAATTCCAAGAGTTTCATTCAATGATTATGCCAAAGTATAACTTGTAATGTCAAAGTTAGAATATGCTGAATAAAACAATTATATCTCCTTATATCTTTAAACAGTTAAGATATATTAGGAGTCACATTACACAAAAAAACAAAGCCTTAATTTTAAAGAGGAAAATGGCAAATCCAATTATCATTACACTTTAAGGATGACAACATTTCAATTGGAAGATATCAATTACTAGTGACTGGAATTTCCAATTCATATTCTAATATACATCTCTGGAAATTCCACAATTGTCCCAGACTATGCATATGTATGTACTTGTCAAGTGCCTGAGAATTAATGTGTGACTACCAAATGTAGTTTTAGCAGCTGCTTTCTATGGTAGGGGGCACAGTAGGATGGTCCAAACAGTGTGAATTGGTATAATTGTAAAATCCTGTATGGTTCTCAATAGTTGAAAATGGGAAAAAAGATACATACACCAAAGAAACTAAAGTTCCAACTTAACAATGAAAAAATGAACAGGGCCTAAATAAAAGATGATGTTTCCAGTAGAGTGAATTTTAGCTTCATAACTAGAAGTCTACCATTTTATGTTAAATTCATGAATATATGAAATTTAAACCTTCTTATATCAGTGGAAAACATTTAGTCCCTTTTCTGTTGCTTTCAGATGCACTTAGACTGGTTAGATAATGGAAAAGTTACTGACAAACTTAAATGTAATGAAATTTCATTTCAGATTCTCTCCTATTGGTGTCACCTTTATAAATCTCCTGATGTCATCGCGGTACTTCCCATTCCACTCTGCCCACCTGCATATGTTTATCAAGATAAGGAACATGCTATGAAACTTCACGATAAAAAAGTAATTTCAATTAAAGCTTTTATAGGTACATATTGAATATTTTGAAATTTTAGGTGATTTTTGAGTTGCTAATCTATACTATTAGATATGTTAATTGAATTATTTTCTCTTCATTAAAAGATTTTACAATAGACAAAATTATCATTTACTACTTTTCTTAAATAATTGTTATTTGAACATTATCCAAATATTTAGGATTTTAAAATTAATTAACATTCTAACTATTAGATCTTTCATTATTTGTAAAATGTAAAAACTCATAATATTTAATATTTAAAATTGGCTAAAACTTTGCTTCTTTAATCTTTACTTATTTAAATTAATATTTAAGTCCTAACATTTAAGACTTTCAAATCAATTACAATTTTGTTAACTTATAGCAATCCTTTCTTATGAAACCAATTAATTATCCATCACAATTTTTCAACTCATGGTACGAGAAAATAAATTAATGAGTGTAACTTCATTTTGCATTAATACGTTCAATTCCTCCTCCTCCTTTATTTTAATTGTATAATTAAAAAAAGAAAATATAGAAACACAACATACTTTAAGTTGTTTCAATTAATCGAGTGTTCTTGTTATTCACTCTCTTTATTAAATTAAATTACTATTCTTCCATTTCAATTTATGTGAACATGCTTGACTAAACACATAGATTAAGAGAAAAATAATTTTTTTTGAGCTGACATTATCTCGTAAAGGATAAAATGAAAAGTTTAAAATTAAGTTATTACCAAATATTTTAAAGTATGAAGAAGCTCAATAGAAAAATATTGTTCACCTTTTTAACCTTTTAAAATAGAGTTCACACTTGACAAAGTAGTTATTTAATTATTTTTCTAATATTTAGTATTTTAAAATTAACTAAATTTTATGTGCTAAATCCTTGTTTAAAATATATAGAAAAGTTCAAACTTTTAGGATACATCCAGAAGTTTAGAAGTTTTCATAACTCAATCATAGATGATGGAATCATCAAAGATTTGACTTTTTCGAACTCTATCTGAAACTCAGTAGAATCCCGGGAAATTTTAGAAATTTAAAAGCGATGAAGATCTTACCTTGTAAGAAGTAATTACACATTGAATTAAATTGAACGTATAATGCAAAGCAACCTTATATTTAGGACTTCTGAAAATATCATTTTAATCAGGAGAAAACAACAATAATTAAATATATCATATTTATGTGATTGCCTTTTTCCAATTTTTGTTAAGTTTTAATTTTTAATTTTTACTTTTTGCTATACAATAGTAATAGTAAATTTTGCATACTGAGAATTGTTCAAGAAAATCGAATTTGAACTGCATCTGGTCTTCATGAACATCAGGAAAATAATGGGGTCCACAAGTGTTCCAGAAATCCAAACAAATGCAAGGAAAATAAATGGGACCAATAGGCGTAGAAAAGCTTAACTGCAACTTTTTGGCTGACCTAGGTAATAAATAGAATATGGGCTGGTTCTTTTGTCAAAAATTGCAGAAGTACAGCAATCTCATACAGTATCTTTACAGTTCCAACAATTTTTTTTTTTTTTTTTTTGAGAAGGTAACATTTGTATTTCTATTTCCAAAAAATCAAAACCTGCCACAACATGTTACAGATTCCTAATTACAGATTAAAGAGAGTATAACAGAAGATCTTCAATCCTATGACAAAAATTACAGGGATCCTAAGACATTCATAACTGATTCTAGATCTTCCATATACTCCTGTTTACACCAAAAATGAAACAACACAAGACAATTCATCTTCATCTTCTGAATAGTGTTGCTCTTGTTCTGATGACATCTAAGGTTCCTTTCTTTCCACGTTGACCACCAAATACAAGCTGGGATGATTTTCCATCTCTCCCTATGTCCTGAGATGTTGGCATAACTACTCCATATCTTCAGGGTTTGGGTTACTCTCCTTGGCATCACCCACTTCAGTCCTTTTTTATTGATGAAGAGGTCCCACAGTTGGTTGGTTATCCTACAGTGAAGAAACAGGTGAGTCACCGTCTCAGCCTTTTCCCCACATAGGAAACATCTAGGGCTCAAATGGATACCCCTCTTCATGAGATTTTCCTGAGTCAAAACAGCCTGTTTAGCAAGTAGCCAAGTAA
>JAJOOG010018339.1:0-56544 GCA_029582565.1 Solanum infundibuliforme | reverse complement strand
GAAAAAGGCTTCACTTGGAAATTTCGGATTTTGATACGGTTGCTCTAAAATTTGGGTTAGACCCATTTCCCACTCAATTTGACCCCCTAAACAAGAATATGAAGTCGGATTTTCGAAAAACGAAACAGATTTTTTTTTTATATAGCTAAACAAGTTTCCGGTAACTTCCGAAGCACATTTTTAAGAACTTTTTGGGTCGTTTCAACTTCCTAGCAACACAGTTCAAAATCTAAAAAATGATGGCCATTGTATGATAGTCACTACTAGAGGTATAAAGAAGATTGTGGATCCTCCCATGCCGATCGAGGTGAAAAGTGTACTAGAGAGAGCGTTAAGAACAAAGCTAAGCTAGTTGAGGAGCCAATTGTTGAAGCAGAAAAGGAACGTGAGGTGACCTAAAAAATTATTCCTATGCCTAGACCTACAATTCAATTTACCCAGAGGTTGGTGAAAAAGCTTAAAGAAGGAAAATACCATAGGTTTATAGCTATGTTGAAATATCTTTCCATCAACGTCCGTTTAATAAAAGCCTTGGGGAAAATGCCTGGGTATGTGAAATTCATGAAAGTCTTGGTGATCAAAAAGAGGGCTGTCAGTTTTGAGAATGAAGAAAAGTTGTGACATTGTAGTGATATTTGTACTAGGTCACTTGTCTAGACTAAAGAGGATCTTAGAGCTTTCACTATTCCTTGTACAATCTGTATGTTGAACTCTGCGAAGGCCTTGTGTTACTTGGGTGCTAGCATTAACATGATGCCATTGTCGATCTGTAAAAAGTTGGGTTTGGGAGTTCCCAAGCCGATTGCGATGCGTTTACTTATGAGTGATAGAAATGTGAAGAAACCTATTGGAGTGCTCCAAGATGTCGTTTTGAAAGTTGAGTCAGTCATCTTTTCGGCAGCCTTTGTGATACTAGATTGCAAGGTTTATTTTGAGGTCCCCATTATCTTAGGGAGACGATTTCTTGCTACTAGGCGTGCATTGGTTGATATGGAGAAAGTGCAGATGAAGTTTTGATTGAACAATGAAGAGGTAACTTTTAACATATGTCAGTCTATGAAGCATGAAAGTGATCTTAATTTGGTTTCAGTCAATCATACTGGGAAGCAAGAATAAGAAGTGGCTATTGGAGAAAGGTAAGGTGTTGAGGCACTAGCAGCTGTGATAATGAACTTTGATGGAGATGGAATTGATGACTATGATGAGTTAGTCGCTGCGCTTGATGGGGTCAGTTTCATTTCGCACCAAAGAAGATTGTCTTAGACACAAAAAATTGAGACACCCCTCCAGCACGACCATCCATTGATGAGCCTTTGAAGTTAGAACTGAAGGTTCTTCCATCTTATTTGCGGTGTGTATTTTTGGGCCAGAACAACACTTTGCCAGTTATTATTGCTGCTGATTTGAGTGAAGGTCAAGTAGAGGCTTTGATATTGGTATAGAACCCTTTTAAAAGGGCTATTGGTTGGACCATTGCAGATATTATTGGGATTCCACCGGGAATTTGTTCTCAAAAAATTCAACTCATGCCGGACATGAAACCAAGTTTTGAACATCAACAGAGACTGAAACCCCAAATGCAAGAAGTTGTGAAGAATGAGATCATGAATTGGTTAAATCCAGGTGTTGGGTTTGCCTAGTTCACTGTGTGCCCAAGATGGGAGGAATCATTGTGTTTCCTAATGCTAAGAAAGACCTCGTTCCGATGAGGCTGGTCACTAGTTGAAGAGTGTGTATGGATTATCACAAGTTGAATAGATGTACTAAGAAGGACAATTTTCCAATGTCATTCATGGATCAGATGTTGGTTCGTCTCACTGGAAAGGGTTGGTATTGTTTTTTTGATGGGTACTGGAGCTACAATCAGATTTACATAGCTCCGGAAGACCAAGAAAATACTACTTTCACTTGCCCTTATGGAACTTTCCCGTTCAAGAGAATGCCATTTGGTCTATGTAATTCTCTGGCGATCTTTCAGCGTTGCATGATGTCTATCTTTTCTGATATGGTGGAGGAAACTATTGAGGTATTTATGGATGATATCTCTGTAGTAAGTGATTCGTTTGATGATTGTTTGGCTCATTTAGCTGAGGTGCTTAAGCAGAGTGAAGAGTGTTATCTTGTGCTCAATTGAAAAAAAAATGCCACTTCATGGTGAAAGAGGGTATAGTTTTGGGTCATCGGATTTGCAAAAAGTTACTGATGTTGATAGAGCTAAAGTTGAGGTAATAGAAAAACTTCCACCTCCATCTCTGTTAAAGGTGTTAGAAGTTTTCTTGGGCATGCAGGTTTCTATAGAAGGTTCATAAAAGATTTCTCAAAACTTACACACCCATTATGCAAGTTTCGTGAGAAAGAGTGTAAGTTTTAGTTTGATGATGCTTGTCAGAGAGCATTTGAGGGGTTAAAAGAAAAGTTGATTTCTGCACCTATCAGTATTTTACTAGATTGGGGACAACCGTTTGAAGTGATGTGTGATGCGAGTGGGGTGGTGCTTGGTGTGGTATTAGGAGAGAGGCGAGAGGAGATTCTTCATCCGATTTACTATGCCAACAAAGCTCTGAATGTTGCTCAAAAGAAATATATTGTGACTGAATGGGAACTCCTTACTATGGTTTTCGCATTCAAGAAATTTCGATCTTACTTTCTTAGTACTAAGGTCATAGTGCATACTGACCATTCTGCATTGAGGTATTTGATGGATAAAAAGGATGCAAAACCGAGGTTAATTATATGGGTTTTTTTGTTGCAAGAGTTCGATTTTGAGGTAAAGGATAGGAAGGGAAGATAAAATCAAGTCGCCGATCACTTGTCTAGATTGGACGAGGAAGTATGATAGAGCACAGAGTATGCGTCAGTACATGAAAGGTACTGAGCATACATGATAGGATAAAGTTGAACAATATATATAACTCAATGAAGTATACTAAACAATGATATAATCTAAACATGATAAAGATAATGAGATATATTGAATATGAACTAAACTGAATGCAATGTCCAAGTACATAACAAGTTGAAACTAAATACTGAATTATTACTGGTAACCTGGTCAAATACACTAGAGTCTTACTGTGGGAGCTACTATTAATTGACATAAAACCACATGAGCTAAACGTGGAGTTCAATGTATACCACCCATCGAGAGTACCCAATATACCTTGCCAGGAGAATAAGGGCATGACTAGTGTGATTAATAAAATTTAATGCCCACACAAGGGACTTATAAACCTATGGAGGCATGTAGTTCTGGGATTATAAGGGTGACTGACCTTAGCCCAACTCGGTATTAAGACCACTCCCAACTAGAAATGTGTACAATACAATATAACTGAAATATACTAGATAGCTCAATATTCTGACATGCTAACTGAAAATGCAACATTAAAGTACTGATAATAAAACATTTGAAAACTGAGGCCTGCATATCTATTTATCTGTCCTAGCTAGTGTAATTCATGAATTAAAAGAAATACACAACTAGGGTTCTGTGTTTCATGCAAGAATCTATGCAAAAGCGCTACTAAGACATGATAATCTGATTAAGAACGTTACAACAATTAAATCATAACAATAATCTGAAGTTCTAAAACCCTAGGTCTAAGAAATGTTTACGGAATCAAGATTTTGACTAAATTCTAGGGACCTAATGGGTGTAAGGAACCCACTAATGAAATCCCACATACCTGGTGACGAATTCCACGAACAATTTTTTTGATTTTAAGGCTGGAACTGAGGAAAACTTGTTGCATTCTTGGAGAGGGTTTGGTCGACTGCTTTCTCTTTTTTTTTTTTTTATCAAATTGGATTAATTTTTGAGAATGAATTGACTAGGGTAAGTTCTGATTTAGTTACTAGGCTAAATCTAATCAAAACCATGTAGTTTATGGATTAAACGATGTAGTTTAGGTGTCTAATGTTTAGGGTAAAATACCAAAACGACCCTAACTTAAAATCTGATGGGGCTACCGATGGACCGTCGAATGAACTACAGTCCTACCTATTGATTTCAGAGACTGGGATCTAGGGGTCTTGAACAACGGACCGTGGTCCCACCTACAGATCGTAGGTCCTGCCGTTGGTCAATCCTTAGCTGAAATTCCTGGGGTCCTGGGGAAGGAGTTGCATGTGGCCAGCAACGGACCTCACCTACGGTCCATGGGTAAACCTACAGTCTGTAGGTGGGCGCCATTAGTGACACCTGCAACTTCTGAAAATCTGCATTTAGTCTCTTTTAGAATCTGGGGTATTACAGTCATGACGTTAAATCAAGCGCTTCTTGGGAGGCAACTCAAGATCTAAACTCTAGCCAACTATAGGAGTTTTTCTTTTCGATATAGGGAGTTTTTCTTAAATTTGTAGTATTCTAGATAGATTTTTATTTATTTTGAGTCTTAGTTTCGCTAGGCAAAGTTGGAATAGGGTCTGTGTCTATAAAAATGTAAAAAGGAAGTCCTAATGTTTGCTACGTGTGCAGGAAAGATGAGGAAAAATCTACAGAATTTGTGCTAATGCAGAGGTCTACGGATCCCATCGACAGTCCGTTGGTCTATCCACAGACCGTGGATGGAATCCGTAGATCCTACGTAAGTTTTCTGAATTTCACTAAGTGTTAGAGTGAACCACAAGACCCACTGACGGACTGTCGATGGGGTCTCGTTGGTCAAGTTAGAGTTACAGAGTCGACCCGACCCGAACCCATTCAAAATAAAACCCTTCATGTTAAATTAACCCCCTATTTCCTTCTTCCCCCCCAACCATTTCAAACTGTTCAAATTCCCAAATGTCATCCATTAATTCCCCAATAAATCCCATATATCCTCCTCTTCCATTTCTATTTCCCCATTCTCTCCCAAATCTACCCAAAAGTCCATCTTCTCTTCAAATTCCCCCAATATCTACCACGAAACCAAGGTTCGGGTTCGGTGTCATGTTTGATCGAGTTGTAAAGAGAAATCACTATGTTACACACTCACCAACTTTGTTTACTTGTAAGGTAATCGATTTCACCAAAACTTTGAGTTTTTCATTGTCTAAAATAGTGCCAAAACATAATATACAGCACAAAAACCCAATATATAAACAAAACCAATAATCACAAGCTGTAGGTATTGAAATACCTCACCCCACCACAAACAAAAAGTAATTTGTCCTCAAATGCAATAAAACATCAAAAAATCAATTAAAGAAGATAGAGAGGGAGGTAAAGAAAGGTCATGTCTACGTAGTCGCTCCATCTGTCGTGGAATCAGTGCCCAATGCAATACTCTGATCTTGGGCATCAGTACCCGCAGTCACATCAGCAGTACCATATCCACTAGGGGCAGCCATGGACGTCTCTGTTAGTGATGTCTGGATCACCAACTGTACGACCATATCTCCAGATCCGACAGGTCTCCATATATGCTCTCCTCTCTCACCTCTATCTGCTCTTCGTCAGTCTCTACCTCCGACTAATCAGTTGCTATGTCATCCCTATGTACGTCTCCGTTGGTGGCTGGAGGAATCTCAAAAGTCGTTGGGGCATCCACATCATCCGCTGCCTCCAATAGTGAAGTGAAGTCTGTGGACTTCAAGTAGTCCATATCCTTCCTCAGATGTGCAACCTCAGCTTTCAAAGTCGTCACCTCAAAAGACTCATGATGCTTATCATGACCAATGACACTAACCTACGGTATGAGTGTCTACGATCGTCGATAATATAGTAACCCAACCAAGGGTTGGGGTCGTGTCCCAAGGGAGTGGTCTTTAGAATTAATGGAAAAATAAAATTTAGTTCTAATTAGTCATAGCTAAAGACATTAACGATTAAAAACATTGTAAATTAAAAGGAGTGACACAAAGGTGTCAAATATCAACTGGGTGTTTTGTCACAAATATAGCAAAAACAGTAAAAACAACAAAGAAATTTATAAGTGACAGGGGATTCTTAAGGTGTGACCGCAATATGCATTGATTTAAATCGTTGGATACATGCTTTCAATAGGAAATTTGCAAGATAATAGTGACTAGGCTAAGCTTTAGATGGAAATAAGTTCCCTCTCTGGAAACTTACCCCGTTTCAAATGGGTTCCTCTCGGACACCCATTTGCCGCATGAAGACCAGCCTACGTGTTACCCCACTCACTCTCTCGAGCTGTGTGTTAGGATATGGGACTAGGGCTCACCCTATCGGGCTGAACCTCATGTCAACCCACTCCTTAGGCCATCAGTCTAGCGATCTTAGTTTATCGACCTCTCTCTCGAGAAAGCCGAAAACACATGGGTGGTTTTGTATTTGCAACTACAAACCCATTAAATTAAACCATAATCACTAGGTGAAATCACCATTAAAATACATCTAACCTATCAGCTAAAAAGACCCAACATAATATCAACACATATTTGCTAAATCAAACCCCAAGAATGGGGTTTTAGCTAGACATGAACACGAGATAGAAATTTATACCTAAATGAGTTTGCATTCAAATGGGTATGAAGATTTAAGTCTTGTTACAGTCCAAGAATGAAGAATCCAAGAGACCCAACTCCAAATCTTGAAGATGAAAACCCTCTTCTCCCTCAACTCTCCAAAATCCTCTAAAGATTAAAGAAAAAATATCAAAAAAGTACTATTCTATTGTGAAAATTATAATAATGGTCCAACTCTCTAAAAAATAATAAAATATTTAGTATTTATAGACTTCAGAAATTAGTAATGGCGGATCGTTCGGTGAGGTTAGTTGGAATCGCCGTTTAACTCGGCCATTCACCCTTTGGTGTAGTTCATCGTCGTCTTGCACTAGCCTTCAACATTGTCGTGCTCTATGTCATTGGGCGACATAGTACTACTTCGTGGAACTATTCGGCGAAACACCGACTGCTCCTTTCATCGCCTTTTTCATCCAGCTCCTTCAGGGCTTCGCGTACTAGAACAAAAGGCGGAATGTGTCCCTTCGGCAAATCGCCAAGCGTGCTTGGCAATGCTCAAGCTTTAGCTTTTTTCAACCCTTTTGTTTCTTTTTGCACCTAAGTGTCCATGCTTCCATTAAAACTTCAAATAGCTGAAACTTAAGTGTTTTCATCAAATATTTAGAATAAATAAGCATTTGAGGACAATATTTCTATTAAAATAAATCCCTAAATGAGTCCAATTTGTGGACTCATCAACTCCCCATGTCGACGCCCACAGATCACGACTCTCGCCGTTAAATCATGAATAGAAGTCCGGAGGAGTTTCAGTGCAGCAAGGATGACACTCTCAATCATCCATGGGACTACAGCTTCCAACCGGGTACCACTCACATCAGTCGAATGGGCCAGGTGCCCCATCTTCAGGATCATAGCCGAGTAATCCTGGCAGGCTAGAAAGAGGTAGAAGTACTAGGAGCCTGGGAAGAAGAAGTGGGAGTAGATGTACCTTAAGGCCTAGAGTAGACAAAAAATGCCTCTGGAGGTATATAGTCAATGTCCACTTCCGGAGATGTATCCACCAGAGCTGCTCTCCTCCTGTCGGCCTCCTCTCGAGTGTACTCAGCCTCTATACGCCGGATATCAGTGTAGGATATAAGAGGGACCTCAAAATCTCTTGTCCCATCACGAGGAACTCCAGCAAGCCAGCACAACTCTGTAATCAACACTGGGAAGGGAAGGGATGTATGTCTCTGCTTGGACCTCATGGCCATCTCATGCTCTATGATAAGTCCCATGTCAATGTTTTTCTTAGACATAATCAACCCGAAGCAGGGTGCCTTAGGATGGCGGAGAATGGACTCATTCTGGGATGGCATAATGGAGATGTTGATGAATCCAAACCAATATCGTGCAGCTACACTCAAGTCCTTCTTCTCGATCGGGACTCCTGCCTCAATCCACCTCGGGGTGGTGTTAGAGATGAGGCGAGCTAGCCAACCCTTGAGCTCATCTAATGATGCTGTAGTGGTATCTAGATTGGGATAGTCAAAGTCTGACCCTCTATCAAATACTGCGTTGATGTGATCACGGCTACAGTGCACTATAGTCCCTCGTACCATGATGGACCCCATTGTTCTAAATGTACTGGCCTTCTTCTTGCCCTTAGAAACTAGGTAACCATATGCCGAGTAAACTCCCGAACCCATGTAGGAATGTAGGTGCTAGGGGGCATGGTAAACTGCTCAAAGCGATGATACTGGAGTGTGTCCCTCAACCTGGAGTATTTGCCATCTAGGCCCTCTATAAAAAGTATCTTCTCCTCCAGAGTAGTCTGCAACCCATCTGCTTTTTACCTGTTGAGTAGCCTAGGAGGAGGGACTTGTACTGGTGGCACAGGGGCCACAGGAGGTGCCAGAGTTGGCACTGTGCTTGCTGGAGAGGAGGCTGTTGGAGCTCTCGAGGAGTCCGGGCGAGACCTAATCTGGATCTCTGCTCGCCTAGACAGTAATGGATGTTCATCCTCTGGCTAAGATAATACAACTTGGGAGTCAAAGTCCTCTCCCTCACTAGCGGAGTTGTGCTCTGTAACCTCAAATGCTGGCTTCTTGCCTTTGCCCTTGCCTTCCTTTGAAGGCTCTGTTCTTCCCTTTTTAGGAGAGTTGGCTCCTACTTCATTTATAACTATACCCCGTTCTCTTTTACGAGGCAGCATATCAATGTTGGTTCTAGCCATATCTGCAAAAACATCAAAAAGAGTTAGACATAGTTCAAACAAAGATGCAGAAAATAGTTGCAGACAAACTCGCTGAACAGATCGACGAGTCACCGAAACACTTTGGTGAGCTGGATCAGGCTCGCCTAAAGGATTGGCTCAAAATTTCCCATGAAACTGGCAAGTCGGCGATGGGATGGGCCTTTCGGTGAATCCCCAATAGCATTTGGCAAGCATATACCAGCTTGCCGAAAGTTACAGAGCATTTTAGGGGTTAGAGGCGCAGAAAGGGCGATCAAGAAAGACAATCGGTAAGTCGTTAAGTGCACTAAGCAAACTCAGTCTTCTCGCCTAAAGTTACAGAACCCAATTTCTAATTTAGCATGAAATTAAAGGTGAGAAGGGGGATTTGGCAAACCGTCGAGTGGTTCGGTGAGCTCCACCCAGCTCGCCAAACTACCCAACGTACCTACTTTCTGCCCTGACTTCCAAATTCAACCCCGCAGCCTCCGAAAACAAAATCAAACCATGCACTCATTTAACTAAACTAAGACCTATTACACCTATGCCCCTGGAATACTTAGACTTCTCCCAGTTTGGACAATTTTTGCCATTTGACAACTTTTTCCCTTAAGAATGACGTCAACTGCTCCATCATTAGGAAAAATATGTCATTTGGCATAAATGCGGGTTACTGAAACTTCACCCGACTAGACCCAATAACACTTTTAGCACAACCCAACAACTTAGACCAATTTTAAGCACAAAATTTCAGGAAACCAACAATATAGAATTTTGCAAGATATTCGAATTAAAAACTGGCATACAAGCACACATTTATGAATCAGAGAGGCCCAGCACACTTCACTAACATAATAACAATTGCAAATGATTAAAATCCCAAAATATGAATTCGGGGTTCGAAAACCAACTTTTTATCCCGAATATATAAGTTGTAAATCTAGGCGGCAAAGAATCCAACTCCGAACGCAAGATTGATGACTATGAACCAGTAAAAACATGAAAATAAAGTGCGGGTGTGAGTTTGGCAAGTTGAAAAGTGAGGAAATATGAAAGATTTTGAACTTTTTGAAATTTTGGCCTTTAAAACTATCCATTTCTCGCTCATTCGACGACATAAGTTTTGCTCGCCAACCCACTCGGCGATACGCCGAGTGGGCACTTACCTCGCCGAGATTTACAGGACCTCTAGTTAATGTGGGGTCTAAACGGTGGACAAAGTCAAGATCGCCGACACGTTTGGCGACACGCCGATTTGCTCCTTGGCTCACCGAGTTTTACAGACTCCAATTTCAAAATCGCTTGAGTCCAACAGCGGTCTAAGTCAGGCTCGTCGACCTCTTCGGCGAGTCGCCGACTGGACATTTTGCATGCCAATCTACTCTTTTCAAACACATTCCACACTTTAACCTGCACAATCAACACACCATTATTTCAAAATAAAAAAGAAGGCAAATAAAACTTGTGTTGCCTCCCAAGCAGCACCCTAGTTAACATCGTGGCACGACGTAACTCCTCACTCAAACTTCATTCTTGCGGTTGGCCATAGTATCACTAGGAAACCCCCCTTGTTTTCTCAGGTTTAAATGAGATTAAATATGGCCCATTTGGGTCTCCAACTCTTTGATAGAGATGGAATGGGAGGTAACCGTCTGGCTAAGGGTCGACACATTTTCTTTCATCTCTTTCAAAATCTTGTCCAACCTCTCAACCTTGTTGAGAATACACGATAGCATATCCTCAGATCAACCATCCCTGAAATCCTTTGGATTTTGGCGCTCGTGGAAAGGAACATATATGTCCTTCTCCTCATCTCTCTGTTTCCAAGTGGGTTTACGATCCCTCTACTCTCTATCAGGATCCTTCCAACCTTCATCCATGTTCCAACCTTGGTCACCACCCTTGGTCACCACCCTTCCTCGGGAAGTTTGAACGATAACCACCTTCTTGGTTGTCTAGGAAGTTCACCTCTTTGTTGTACAAAGCCTCAAACTTGGCTTCATCAGGATTAACACACCCGACACCCATATCATTAACACTTCGAGCACCACCTCCCATGACATATTTAGACAAAATGTCAAGTTGTGTCATGATCTTTGCCATGTTGTGGTCCCTCTCCTAATCTTTCTTAAGCTGTTCCTTAGTCAATTTAAACGTGAAAGGGGAGACTTGATCTTCGCGGGTGTACCAAGCCCGATTAACTGTGGTCATACCATTCAAAAGCAAGGCTACTATAACGTAAGGTTGTTGCATCAAAACTCCCGGAGGATGTTGGTCAGCTACACCCTTTTTCACCGAGTCAAAGCTTTGGTAAAAATACTGCAGCAAAACGTTGTTAGCCAAACCATGAGTTGGACATTACAGCACCAACTTCTTGAATCGTAGCCAAGTCTCATGAATTGGCTCACCCTCCAAACACTTGAAGCTTTGGATGCTTTCCCAAAGAGTCATCATCTTCGAAGGAGGGAAAAATCGCACTTGAAATGCGGTGACAAGCTCTTCCCACAAAGTGATTGATTCTCGTGGCAATTCAGCCACCCACTTACATGCTTCTCCCATTAAGGAAAATGGGAACAACCTCAACTTGACCGACTCTTGGGATATGTTCTTGAAGGAGAATGCCCCATAAACAACAAAGTTTATAATGTGCTCATGGGGATCCTCATGAGCCACCCCACCGAACAAACCTTTCAATTGCAAGAGATGCAACATAGTACTTGTAAAATGGAACAGAGTGTTCCCTTCAGCCGGAGGCAAGTGAATGATACCAATTACACCCTTTAGATGAGGGTCATTGACATTAGGCTCATTGACATCGTTAAGGTTTCCGATGTCATCTTGGTGGCCCACTTGGCTACCATTGCTTCTGTTCACACTCATACTCTCTGTTTCAAAACACAAACAAGTAAACCAAAACTAAAAGTAAGTAGATTCGACTATAACTAACAAGAAAAAAATTCAACTTAACTAAAGAATCATAACCAACACCACTCCCCAGCAGCGGCACCATTTTGATTAACGTTTCAAGGACACTTCATCCAACTCTAAGTGTCAACGATCGTTAGTCAGTATAATAACCCAACTAAATGAGTTGGGATCGAATCCCATATGGAGTGGTACGTGTTTAAGATTCAAGGTGAAAGTATGAATATGTTCAGGTCAATCATAGGAATAGACATTATCGAATAAAAGTATAATTCATATTAAAGGGTGACACGAATGTCAAATAACAGGGGGGTTTTGGTTTTAACCATCAACTACAACAGCAATAAATAACACAAAAATAATAATAATCAGATGGGTTTTTGGGATGTGATTCAATTATAGGCTAATGTAGACAAATGGGTAATTACAGTTGTTAGGAAATAGTTGTGAATTAGTGAATAAGCTACACTACAGAGGAGGTAAATTTTCTCTCGAACAATTTACCTCGAATCAAGTTGGTTTCTCTCGAACGCTAACAAGCAAGCGAAATAAGAACAACCTACACCTTAGTCCATTCACTCTCTCAAGCTGAATGTGTGGAAAAGGGTTTAGGATTCACTCTCTCGAGCTGAACCCATGACAACCCAATACCCACAGACCATCAATCAATAATTTTGGTTTTAAAACCTCTCTCTCAAGCAAGCCAAAACACGAAGATAGAACTGCATTTGCAACTACAATTCTTTAAATTAAACCACAATTAATGATTGAAATCACTTCTAAACAGCATTTAAACTGACAATTAGCAATACCCATAAGCTAAATCAGCCCATATTCACATAATCACACCTCAAGAATTGGGGTTTTAGCTAGACATCATAAAAAGATAAAAATCATTACCAAATTGTGTTTCCATCAACTGGGTAATATTAATTTCGTCATTATAAAGGTCCAAATTGAAAAATCTCAAAGACCCACTTCCAATTTCTCAAAAATGGCAAACTTCAATTCTTCAAAGCTAAGTAAAAATTGTCTCAATACTCAGAGTTCAAACTGAAAGTTCTAATATGAAATTTTACGATAAAAGATTGATAAAAGATCGATACTAAACTAAATGTTCAAAAACATATTCATAGTCGCCAAAAAATGTTGCGAAGGGCCATTCAACGCAGTAAGTCGGGATCGCCGATCAACTCGACGATCTGCCCTTTGGTCCATTCCATCACCTTCTTTCCTTGGCCTTCAACATCCTCCAGGTCTGTAACTTTGAGCGATCCAACACAGCATTGCGAAACTACTCGTTGACTCACCGACTACTCATTTTTGTCGCAAACTTAATTTTCTCCTTCAAGGCTTGGCACACTGAAACTTTAGGCGAGGTAATGGCTACTCGGCCACTCGCCGAAAGGACTTGGCGATCACCAGGCTCTCTTTTCTTCCTTCTTTCAGCTCGCTTTTTTCCATTTTGCAAATTAGTGTCGTTGCTTTGTTCCTCAATCCAAATACCTGGAAATCAAGGATTTTACATTATTTATTGGCACAAAATATGCATTTGACGACACTAAATCTATCCAAATAAAGCCTTAAATGAGTCCAAATCTTGGACTCATCACAAGGCACTGGCCACCATAACCACGATGGTCTTGATAACCCGTGGTGGCCACTACGCCTCGTGGTGCCACTCGTGCTGGTGAGGTAGTAGCCTCCTTAAGGCTGCCCCAAATTGGCTTCTCCACAAGAGCCACTGCATGGCTCGTTAAGCCTTAGACGGTTTGTGGGAGTGGCCCTGGTCATGCCATAGTAGTGTGAGCTTGGTGAGGAAGTGGCAAACCAATGTCTCAAGGCCCACGAGATGGACCACGGCTTGTGGAGCCCCTCGTGAAGGTGCCTTGGTCTTGTGAGCTAACGACACTTGTAGCCTAGCCACTGCCCCAAGTCCACGAAGGACCACGGCTCGTGGAGCCCCACGTGGTCCCTGGAAGGTCACTTTAAGAGATAGCTGTTTGGGGAAATTACGGTTTAAGTCTATTCAAAGTTCAGTGGTTTTAGGTAAGTTTAAGGTCACTATATAAGTCATTTTTAAGTCAAATTCACCTAAACTAAGTTATATTTTCCAAACACCCAAATAATTCCCAAAGTTCATCTCCTCTCCAAAAATTATCTCTAGAACTTCAAGGAAGAAGAAAAAGGAAGTTGGGGCTAGTGTTCAAGGAGTAAGGTTTTCTTCTCAAAATCATTAGGATTCATTCCCATGGTATGGTAGTCCTTTCTCCATGGATAGCTTTCATCCATGGAGCCCCTTCAAAACCCAAATTTCAAAGATAAAAATCCCTAAAAGCTAGGGTTTGACTCCAATATTATGGGTTCCTTTAAAAAATGATTCTAATGCTTGAATTACTTTATATTATGATTGAATGGATGATTTATTATAGTTTTTATGTTAAAATCCCCAAGATGCCATGAATTCCCCTAATTCCCAAATTATGATATTTTGATGTTGATTTGTAGATGAAAGAAGGATATTATGAAATTATGGTTGTAGTAATTGGATTACTTGAATTATGTTAATATCCATGTCTAATGTAGTGAATTATAGATATTTTTATTCCATATGATCTTTGATCCTTGAAAGGGCAAATTATGATATTATGTATGTTATGAACTCTTTGTATATGCTTTAAGAACACTTTGAGAGAGAAGTGACTATGATTATGATCTAATTGTTGTGTTGTTGAAAGGTTATCCTCATATACACACTTATGTATGATTATGATATGATGTGAAAAGTTTTCTCACAATATGATGATTCTAAGGTTGAAAGGCTTTCCCACCTATTGAATTTATATGTAGACATGGATGATGAAAGGTTATTCTCACGCATGATCTAATGAGCTATCTTCTGAATTATGCTGGATTGAGTGTCAAGACATTTTTCCATAATATGAACTTAAGTCAAGACTTAATATCAACTCTGTGGGAATTAATGCTTAGCATCGAGTGGTTATTGAATATAAGATGGGTTCCTTCTACACTAGTTGAGTATGGGTTCCCAAAGTATGTCTCATGAGATGGAAACCTTCTACGTTAGTTGAGTCCGAGTTCTAGTAGCAATCTCTTTATCCCATAAACTATGTGCCCTCATAGGTCTTTAGCTAGTGGATCCACCTTAGCTAAGAGTATGGTTCTACCTTAGGCAAGTAGAACAACCCTTTTTTGGTGTCGGGTAGACACTGGATTCTATCTTAGTTCACATTGTCTATGTCGGTTAAGGCTTATTCCCACTAGAACAACAATATGATCCAAAAATATGAAATATGAACTATGGTTACTTAAGAAGCTTTACTTAGCATGGGTGAGATTTATGGGGTCTTATTCATGCATTGCACAAGTATGCTTTGAGGGTATTTATGTTATGTTCTCTTATGTTATGATGATCTCTATGTTGACTATGCCTATGACTTATGCTTTTCCACTATCTTCATGATGATGTTCAAACTTATTAAATTGCATGCATTCAACTAAAATGTCCCTTTTTAGCAGGATTGAAATATTTTTGTGCATGGCTATCATACTTAGTACATCTTTGTGCTAACCCCTACTTTTCCTACCTTTTCCCAAGTGTACGGTTCGGTTATCACGGTGGTCATCATTTTGGCTACAAGCTTGGATTTGCTTATTCTCCTAGCTTGTTGGTGAGTCCTAAAGATTTGAGGATGCATGTTATCTCATTATAGTTTCATTTCTAGTATTTCCTTTCGAACTCTATTGTAAGGGTTGTGTCCTTTTCTCATTTTGAATATTGTAATATATAGCTATGTTGATACTTAGAGTCTAGATTTCCACTTTTCTTTTATGAAAATTTTAGACTTGAAATCTGTTTTTGCCCTTATTGTTCTATTGCCTATGTTATGATATGCTAAGTGACTTACATGGAGCCCTTTCGGGATTCTATGTGCCTTGTTACATCTAGGGGGTACACCTCGGTCGTGATATAATTTGAGCGTATAACCGGCAAAAGAGAAACATTTGAACGATTTGGAGGTGTATTAGAAGTTGTTGCACTACTCATCGTTCCAATGTTGACTTCATTAAAATTAGTCATTTGTTTGTCATAAATAGGCATACATTTTAATGTTGAGTTTGCTTACAATAAAGACCGAATCTTTAGTAAACTTGTTTCTAGTTGAATGATGAAGTTTTTCTATTCATCTAATCATTAACCGAATGAACCTTGAATTCTGATGCAGTCCTTATGTTTTTCGAATTAGTTTCAGATTCAGATAGAGTAGAAAACCAAAAAGGTTTTATTCTCAAGAAACCTCACCTGAAATACAGGAAAAAATACTTAAATTCCTGAAGCTTGTTCTCTCGTGCATTTAAAACAGTAAACCAGAAACTATGAAAAGAAATAAACAATCCGAGTCCACGGAACTGTGTTTGCTCTTATGGAATTTAATCCCCTCACTGTACCCAAGGTTTTGGATTATATTCTCCCAAGATAAAACGGATAAACTATTAAAGAAGTAGTGGTACCTTAAAATTTCATAACTTCAACGAACGCAAAAGGCAACAACAAGATCACACACAAACTCTAGTAAGAAGGAAAAAATTGATTGAGAAAAATGAGAGAAAGTCTCTCTATTTATAGTCAACTACATGTGCAAAAATACTTGCTGAGAAGAGACTTGTCTATTCAGAATTATACCTATTTATATTCACAAAAAAGAATCAATCAATCCAAAGCCAATGCCAAAACCGGGCAAGCGAGCGACGATGACGGCGCGAAAGGTCATCCTTTACTTAACCTTTTAAGAGCTAAAGGAATTGTTTCCTAATATAAGGACAAAACTTTCCTTTCTTCTACCAATATGGGAGAAATGACTTTTAATTTTCCATCCACTTAGTTCCCCCACATTTCGCAATTCTGATTTAGTGATTCACATCTTGCTTAATCAAACAAAATCAATCGAAAATGGCCTCAATATCCCTAGATTATATCGTAGGCTCAAACCCTAGCCCAACATTATAATCATTCAACCCAACCCAAGCCTTTGCCTCCAATATTTCACCTAGAATTAAATTTTATGGTTACTTTAGTACATTACGCTAATATAATCATGAACAAACAATTTATAAGCATAACCCGAGGTTCTACACCCCACAATCTTCATTATAACAGATCCCTCCCCTTGGGTTGAGTCAAACCTCATCTACGGTCATAAATACGACACTAAGGTATAGGAATCAAATTACTAGATTAGGGGAACAAACTACTTACATTTATGAAGAATCTTAATAAAAAAAAATACTGATGAAATACTCCCAAAGCAGCTTCTGTCCTCCCAAAAAAATTCCTTAGTAAGAATGAACTCTTTTTGGAGGAATTTTTGCATTTTTTGTTGCTTAATCCATCATTGTGACCCAGTCCCTCTATAGCAGTGCAACCATAGTGAAATTAACCCTCTATAGTGAAGTTGATCACCCTTTACCTCCTCTATAAAGGAAACTTTTTCGCTATAGAGGTAGTTGATGTAGCGGCGTGTCACCCACTATAGCAGCTAACATGGGACAAAAACTCATGAATCCACCCATTTTGGCCTATTTTGCAATGTACCTTCAAACCCTAATGTTCCACTAGACCAATCCCTTCATGCCAAGTTAGATATCAGGAGTTTTACTTGACTTAATTCAATTTCTGAAAATTCATACGGACTCCTTAAGGTTTTACATAAAAGGAGACAGCACTCAAAGTTAGACAGTCTACCCGGGACTTTCCCAAATTGTCCTAGACTTCACCTCACTCTGATTTTGTCCGAGCCTAGACTAGCCTAAAATTTTGAATTCCTATACCCAAAAGTTTTCTCATCCAATTTCTTTGATGACGAGCTTACCCAGAACAACCAGAAGGGTCATTACACATCAATACTTACTAAGACACATGTTCATTTTCAAACATAAAGAGAAAATTATTTATACTACCAAAAATCTTGACTTCACATTCACATATGTCATCTATTTCAACCTTAGCTTTTGGATCTGTCTACGCCAACTTGTTTCAAACTCTTTATCAAATGATATATTTTGATTTAACTATATTAAATCTCATGCGAACATATGATAACCATAATTTAGTATTTCTTCATCATCAAAACATTAAACACCTCATGAATAACTAATAGGCTTGGAGGTAAAGCTAACTCACAAATGTGATGTATCACCACAAATAGACTAATAAATTTAGGTATGGGCTTCACCTTCTTCCTAAACCTCATGAAAACTTTCATAGGTGATTCCTTCAAACAAAAGTAACATGTTGAAAAAGAAGGGGACCTTTCCCACTTTGTTCAATACTTTTTTTAAATTGTCTATAAATAGTTCCCTTAGTTTTTTTTTATTTGATATATCATGCGAAATTAGGATCAGCAGTTTCCTTGTTTTCTCTCTATTATTTTGATATAGTGCCCGACTTTGTGGATTTAATTCAAGAAAGTTGAAGAATGTTTTGCAAAAATTTCCACTGATTCTATTCATCACCTTCATGTGTATTTATACAACTATTTTATGTATAAAGAAACTGTAACACATCGAAAATCTCTAAGCTAGGACCTGAGTCATTCTATAATGCCTCGCAACTCTACTTCTAAAATTTGAATCGTTCGTGTAACACCTCGAACATTGAGAAAGGCTAAAGAGGATTAACAGAAAAGTCCACGAACCTAAAATGGACCACGGATCCTTCAAAACTCCGTATACAGACCATTTAGGGGTCCAAGACCCATATAGGGCAAGTTGGCCAACCATCCAAGCCTTCAAAGGTAGGGGTCACCTGGACGGGACCCTAGACGGCATGTGGTGGCTTGTACGGTTCGTTTATGGGTCCGTACAAGTCACCCATCAGCTTTTAAGTTTTGGTTCAATTTCAAATGATCATATATCTCAGAAAATAATGAATTAAGTAGCCCATTACCTATCAAATTAAATTTCTTTGAGTTCTCTTTCCAACGCCACCAAGTTTGCCTCATTTTAAGTTTGGAGTAAAACGCAAAGCCCATTTAAGTAAAGCCCTGGCAGACAGATGAAGGTTCATGGATGGCTAAACGACCTGTGAAGAGTTTCACGGAGCATGGATCCTTAAATCGTATGTGAAGCCTTCCTTGAAGGGAAATCGATAGTTTTTAAGATGGGGTCGTTTTGGTCTTTTTCCTATGCATTTGGTACTTAAACTACGTTATTTTAACCCATATTCTAAGCCTAAACCATGATGATTTACACCTCATTAAGGGCTTAGAAAGTGTTAATCAGTTCTTTTACGTTCATTAGCACTTCAAGTCATGAGAGCAAGGTTCCCAGAAGAGAAAGCTAGGGTTTCAAGCGTTCTTCGAGTTTCATCGATTTCGCCAAGAACTTCGTTAGAAGAATCCATGTTGAGGTATAGTAATCTAAGAAATGGAGATAGTGATGAGGTAAATTACATTGTTACAGTCATGCACCTAATAAGTTATTAATGAGGAGTTTTTCCTTATGGCTAGACTAAGAGGTGGTGAGTTGGCTTAGATTTCATGATAGAAGGTAGAGTAAGAGTTACTAGTATGGATGAGTTAGAGTATACTTTAACAAGAGAGAAGTTTATGATGAGGTGTTAATGCATTAGTACCAACCAAGTATAGGTTTTGAATAAAAGAGCAGAGCAGTCATAAGGTGATAGATCTAAGCTAGGCTTATGATTTTTAAGGGAGAACCTTTTAATATTCAAAGGGTTATAGAACTATTTAGGCAATGATGTATAGTGAAAGGGTAAAAAAAGTACTTAGGTTGTAAAAAGAGAAGAAAGTTGACAGTAATCTGTAAAAAGGTAGACTAAGAGATAAAGATTGACTACTTGTCATGAGATCTTAGTGGGTGAGTGTTTCTTTAGTTTATGTAGTAGTTGTAAGTTAGTAAATTAAGTGAGCAATTATATTGATATTTGTGTTTAGTAATAGACATTATGCTTGAATTTAAGATTAGTGGTGTGATCAAAAGGATGGCAACATGAGGGTGATGATGTTACTTCGAGATCTTATCTAGTAGGTTTGACATCAATTTGGTGAGAAATTAAGGTGTTACTTTTTGATAAGTGTGAGTGGTGCAAGTGTGGTATTATGACTCTTAGATGAGAGCAAGAGAGTGTTGCTAAGTCATTAGATTAGCAAGAGCATTAAGAGGTGTACCTAAGATCATATGTAGTCACACAAAGTTTTAATTATGTTATAATATTTTTCATGTCTGCGTATATAGTATAGTTGAGTTGTTAATGCAGGGTAGGCTAATGTAAGCATTATTTATTACCCTTAAGAGTTTTGTCGGGGGGATCACATATAGTCAATGTAGGTAACGATCATAGAAAGACTTTTATAGAAGCGGGAAGAGGTTAAGAGAAGCATCTCAAAAAAAAGTCTTAGAATGAATCTTAGCACCTGTGCATTGAGAGTTCAGTAGCCATAAGATTAGCATTTTCCGAGTAAGTAAAGCAAATATAGACTATTTTAGAAAAGATGAAATAGATCCATAGCTTTAAAGTATTAGCCTCAGACCTAAGGGGGAGATGATAAGATGAGAAACCAAGTCAAGCATTAAGAATCAGATTGTAATGTGTTCGAAAAGAGTTAAAGTGATATATTGATCCATTCATACTCTAGCATATTCCGCAAAAGTCAGTCGTTACAACATCATGTTGATGTCACTAATATCATAATTTTGTACATGAACTATGCTCATACATTCATAATCTATGCTCATACACTTCTGACAAATTCACATCTATGTTCAATTCCCAGAATGAGGGACAAAGACTTTATCCCATTGATCTTAATCTTACTCCATAAAATTATGGATATCACCCTCATGATATGAACCTATTCATATAAGAACTCAAGTCCAATAGTATGCTTAGTATCAAAATTCATGATTTGATCTCAATGGCTATCAACGTATTATTATGACATGTATATTCTTATATCAGAATTATCGAATGAATCATACGTATAATCTTTCGCCCTAAAGCTCTTTCAGTGATCCTTTTTAGTTAAGAGAATGATGTTGATGATAGTAGTTGAGTGATGATAGAAGGAGAAGGTTGATGTTTCTTATGTTGGTAGTAGTAGTGTGCTTATTCAATCTAAGGTTTTACAAGTGGAGGAAGGATGAGATGAAGTTTTACTATGAGTAATAGTGTAGTAATGCGTGAAATTTCAGTTGGTAGAGATGATGAGAAAATAAGAAATTCTTAGAAGGTTGATTAATAGGATTTCATGGATTGGCTATACTACTAAGCTTTAATGTGGTGTTATTAACATGTGGATAAATGGATGATGCATTAGGTGTTTCTTGATTTGGGCTCGAGGTTGGTTGAATGCAACTATAATGAGAAGTATTCTTGGAATGAGATTCCTTATAGAGGTATATAACCTGAATCTTGTGGTTTAGATTAGTATAAACATCTTATGTTTAGCATCATGTGGTTTAGAGATTAGTTTTGGACACAGTAAGAGCAAACTATTTAACTTAGGCCTTGGTAAAAGTATTCATAAACCCTTGTAGGAGTTATGAGTTGCAGCTAATGAAGCGTTTTTATAAGAAAGGAGAGCATAGTTGAGAAGTGTTACTAAGATTAAAAGCTACTAGTCATATCACTCAAGGAATAGTAGTCTTATTGTTACTTCGTGCCCAAATATCCTTGCTTTATGTAAGATAACTTCAGAAAGAGAGTGAATATGTTCAAAACAATATTATTCTTGACTTATGTGTTATAGACAGCTCCAAACTCTTAGTATGAATCAGTTTCGCTTATGTTAGTAGGCAAGTTCATAAGTCAGAAAGATAGTAAGAGTAACTATTTTCCCCTCCATGCTCAATCGAGTCGTCATCCAAGGATGAATGATCCCAAGGGGGATATATTGTAACACCCTGAAAATTTCTAAGCTAAGACCTGAATTATTCTATAACACCTCACAACTCTACTCTTAAAATTAAATCATTTGTGTAACACCTCAAACTTTTAGAAAGGCTAAAGAGGGTTAACGGGCAAGTCTACGAACCAAAATGGACCATGGACCCTTCACGGCTCCATATACAGACCGTTTAGGGGGTCCACGACCCTTTTAGGGCATGCTAGCCAACCATCCAAAGCTCCCAAGGTGGGGGTCTCCTAGATCCCCATAGTGGCTTGTACGGTCCATTTAGGGCTCCGTACAAGTCACCTAAAATCTTTTAAGTTTTTGGTAAACTTTAAACGATCATATCTCTCAACACATAATTAAATAGGTGGCACATGACCCATCAAATAAAATTTCCTTGAGTCATCTTTCCAATGTCACCACGTTTGCCTTATTTAGAGTTTAGAGGAAAATATTATGCCAGTTTTAGTGAAGCCATGTCAGATAGACAAAGGTTCACAGACAGCTAAACGGACCGTGAAGATTTTCACGGCTGTGGAGCATTAAACGGTCTGTGAAGTCTTCCTTGAAAGGAAATCCTTCCGTTTTTAAGCTAGGTTCATTTTGTTCTTTCCCCTATGTGTTTGATACTTAAACTACGTCATTTTAAGCCCTATTCTAAGCCTAAACCACAACTGTTTACACCTAATTAAGGGATTAGAAAGTGTTAATCAGTTCTTTTATGTTCATTAACACTTCAAGTCATGAGAGAGAGGTTCTTATAGGATAAAAGCTAGGGTTTCAACATTCTTTGAGTTTCGTCTATTTTACCAAGAACTTCATTCATCCAGGTATTTAAGGCTATCAAAGTGTTAGACTAGTTTGACCTCACACCCTACATCTACTTTTAAATCACTAAAAGAGTAATCTAGGTTTCTATTCTTAGATTTGAGTATTCTTGAGATGAGATGATGTTTAGTTCTGCGTTCTTGAGTTCCTGATTCTTTTTGAAATTTTATTCTGAATTATTGAATTGTTATATGTTATGCATTGATATCCTTGAGTTTAGTTGTTAATGTCTATATTTCATTATGAACCCTATTTTGAGTTATATGTTTTGAGAATCTTTTAAAGCCAACATTTTTTCTTTAAACTGAGTTTTTGAGAAAGTAAAGGGTAGTTTGAGAAAGAGTATAAGGGAACTAAGTAGTCCCAAAAGTATCATTTTGTTACATTTAGAACAAAACTATTATTTATGATTAGTATGACAGTCGTGTATGTCATCAATGTGTAAGTAGTATGACATCTAGATATGCCATCAATGTTTATGCAGTATGACTTCCCGAGTCATAATTAATCATATTACAATAAACAATGGTTTTAAAGTGTTTTTTGAGAAAGTAAAGCAGAGTTTCAAAAAAGTGAAAGAGTTTTCAGAAAGATTGAGTACAAAGTAGTTACCTTCTTAAAAAGGCCATTTTTTATTAATGATCTCAACCTAGAGAAAGTTTTTTTTTTTACATTGAGCAAAGAGAAACATTGTTTTCTAAATGATAAACGAGTTCACAGATATTTTAGAGCAGTTCCCTCTTTTAAGAGGATAGTCTGAGCAATTATCTCAAACGAGAGAAAGAGTATGTTTGATACATTTGAACAAGAGTATTTATTATTGGGAGTAGTATTGAGCTTCGATGTGGAGGAGAGTTCAGACAACTCACAGCCCTCATAAACCATGTGTTGCCAACATGGGTACTTTTTAGATGAATCCTTATTTCTTAGTGGATCCACTTAGTTGAGAGGTTTTATACCTTGGGACGGTACGGGACAGTTCTGGCAGCATGGACAAGACGTTGTATCATCACGTAGCTCATAGTGATGATTGTCAGTTAGAGAATCTCCGAATAGACTTAAAATGTATTTTAATATATCACTTATTATGTTGAGTTCAGAGATAAGTAAGTATTTTGTAATGATTTAAATGATTGAACTCCTTTATTTCTTTACATTCAACTTGATTATATTGTTATCTATTGCAGTCCTTTCATTCAGTTATTTTTTTTGACTATATTACATACTCGTACATTCAATGTACAAATGTCATTCGACCTGCATCCTTTTATGATGCAGATACAGGTGTTCAAGATCACCAACATGCGCTTCATTGAGATCACTCTACACTGTAGTTAGCTTTTGGTGAGCCTCTTTGTAATCCAGAGGACTTCACATTTACTTTCTAGTTAGTAGTTTTGAGATGTCGTAGGTCTTGTTCCGTCATCCTTATTTAATTGAGGCTTCATAGATAGATAGAGTAGAGGTGTCTCCCAACATTTACTTTCTTTTGAGTTGTTTTAAAAACTATAAGTATTGTTGTTGAGTATTTCCCAGACTTTATGAGTTGAGTATTTGAGTTTAACGAATTTCTTTTTGTTTTAAGCCTATTATTGCTTGAGTTAGCTTTCCGCTTATAGTCAACCAAGATAAGGGTTCGCTAGGGGACCAACAATGGTTCTCGAGTTTCTACACGCCCACAATGTAGGCTCAGGTCCTGACAGAAACAGAAAAAGAAAAAGAAAATATCTACACTTGTCCTACTTCTATTGATCTATTCTACAATAAAATTTCTTCCCCCACTATGTACATTTATCAATCACATGCTTCATCTTATCATATGATCATCAGTATCAGATGGAGGATATTCAGTCCAACATCATAGTGTGTGATGCTGCCATGCACCAAGTCATAGAGTCAATGCAGATGATCAATTTTCTCTTGACAGTTCTTTCTTCTTTGGTCTCTCAACAATTCCAACATGAACATTAGAGGAGAGCTATGATTTTTCAACATCCCCCTCAAGTTGGTGGTTATAGACAAAACCCCTAAATTCTTCAAGATATCATGATGAGAAGCTCCTAATAAAGGTTAAGTAAATAAATCAGTAAGGTGCGTTCGATGGCACAAAAGAAAGAGTGATGAGGTTTGAGAGATATTGTTGACGAACGAAGTGGCAGTAAAAATACACATGTTTTGTTCATGAAAAACTTGATTTTGGTGATATGAAGAGTGGAGTATGAGTGAGGTAGTTTAGTTTTCCAAGTAGGTGTATGTACAAAGTAGCATTTTCCAAGTAGGTGTATGTACAAAGTAGCATTTTCTAATGGTGGGGAATCATTTTGATGTAGATTGCAGGAAGGGTCCAAAGGAAAGGAAACGACGGTTCTAGATGAATTAAACTCTTGTAACTGATCAATGGTAAACTTTCTATGTGTAACTAAAAATTCCTACTTTTATATAAGAATCTCCATTCCTAGGATATAATGAATGTATTCTAGGTTCTTGACCTTAAATTCTGAATTGAGAAATGTAGTGATGGTTGAAATTTAAGAAACATCATTTCCGATCAAAAGAATGTCATCCACAGAAACTGCTATTGTTAAAATAATATCACATGTTTGTTTATAAAACAATAAGTAATCATTTAACAAACTAACATAACGTTTGAACTAGAATGCCCCAGCAAGCTTGGCATAGTACTACCTAGAGGTTTGTTTTAAGCAATAAAGTGGCTTTCTTAATAAACAAACTTGTCCTTGATTATCAGGCTTAACTCCCAATGGAAATTGTATGTAAACCTCCTCCTGCAAATCACCATGCAGGAATACATTGTTTATATCAAGTTGAGAAACACTCCAGCCCTCTTCACAACCACTGTCAGAAGACATGTTATGGTGGTCATTTTGACCATAGGTAAGAATGTCTCTATGTAGTCAATTTCTTCATTTTGAATGTCCCCCCTTAACACAAACCTAGCCTTTAATCTCTTTACACTCCCATGAGAGTTGTGTTTGACCTTGTAGATCTACTTACATGGAAATTGTTTCTTACAAATAGGCAATTTCATCACTTCCCAAGTCTAATTTGTCTTAAGAGCCTGTGTTTTTTCATCCATTGATTTTCTCCATCTTTGGTGACTACAGGCTTGTTTATTGCTAGTAGGTTCATATAGAACACTTACACATGTAAAAACATGCTAATTATCAGTGGGTAGGAAGGACTATGAGTGAAATAGGTTTCTCTCGAACAACTATTCAAGTGATTTCTTTCAAACATCAACAAGCTTAGTAAATAAGAACAGCCCACAACCTTAATACACTCACTCTCTCGAACTAGATGGGTAGGATTGGGTTTAGGATTTACTCTCTCAAGCTAAACCCATATCAACCCAATATGTACAAACCATAAATCAAAAGCTTTGGTTCCAAAACCTCTCTCAAGCAAGCTAAGAACTTAAAATTAAATTTGCATTAGTGATGCTTTTCGTGACCAACGACACTAACCTACGGTATGAGTGTGTACGATCGTCGATAGTATAGTAATCCAACTAAAGGTTGGGGTCATGTCCCAAGGGAGTGGTTTTGAGAATTGATAGAAAAATAAAATTAAGCTCTAACTAGTCGTAGCTAAAGACATTAACGAACAAAAACATGGTAAATTAAAGGGGGTAACACGAAAGTGTCAAATATCAATTTGGGCGTTTTGTCACATGTAGTAAAAATAGCAAAAATTAACAAGAAAATCAAGTGTGGGGAAATGTTCTTGGGGTGTGACAGCGTTACAAGTTGAGATAAGTAGTTGGGTACATGCTTTTGAAAGGAATTTTGTAAGATAATAGTGACTAGGCTAACTTTTTAAATGGAAATAAGTTCCCTCTCTGGCAACTTACCCCGTTTCAAATGTGTTCCTATCGGACACCCATTTGCTGCATGAAGACCAACCTACACCTTACCCCACTCACTCTCTCGAGCTGAGTGTAAGGATATGGGACTAGGTCTCACCCTCTCTAGCTGAACCTCATGTCAACCCACTCCTTAGGCCATCAGTCTAGTGGTCTGGGTTTCGCGACATCCATCTCGAGCAAGTCGAAAACACATGTGTGGCTTTGTATTTGCAACTACAAATCCTTTAGATTAAACCACAACCACTAGGTGAAATCACCATTAAACTACATTTAACCTATCAGCAAGAAAGACCCAACAATAATATCAACACATATTTGTTAAATCACACCCCAAGAATGGGGGTTTTTAGCCACACATCAAGAAATAACCAATTACACCTAAAATGATATTAAAATCAAATGGGTATAAGAAATTAAACCTTAATTTAAGCAAAAGGAGAAGAATGGAAAAGACCCATTTCGAACTTGGGGAAGATGAAATCCTTCTTTCTTCAAGTCTCCCAAAAACCCTCTCCAAAATTGAGAGAAAAATATCCAAAAACTACTATTCTATTGTGGAAATTAAAATAAAATTTTGACTCTCTAAAATTAATAATAAGTTTGGTATTTATATACTGCAGAAAATAGTGTTGGCGGATCTTTCGGCGAAGTTAGACGATGCCGCCGAATGACTCGGCAACTCCCCCTTCTTCTGTTTCATCGCCGTTTCATGCTTGCCTTCAGCATCTTCATGTTCTGGACCATTGGGCGGTATAGTACGGCATCGTGGAACTATTCGGCGGAGCGCCGACTGCTCCTTTTATCGCCTTTTTTATCCTCTTCCTTCAGGGCTTTGCATACTAGAACAAAGGGCAGAGTCTGTCCTTTCGGCGAATCGCCAAAGGTTCTTGGCGAGGCTGATGCTTCAGCTTCTTCGTTGTTTTCAGCCTTTTTGTTCCTTTTTGCGCCTAAGTGTCCATGCTTCCTCTAAAACTTCAAATAGCTGAAACTTAAGACTTTTCATTAGATATTGAGACAAAATAAGCATTCGAGGACACTATTTCTATCAAAATAAAGCCCTAAATGAGTCCAATTTGTGGACTCATCAACACTCCCAACTTAAACTTTTGCTTGTCCTCAAGCAAACTCAAGTTCAGCCGTTCAAAAAGGGTGTCTCAAATAGTGCTACACAAGACTCAATCATGAACATACACAACAAGATTCAAATTACTTATGCAAAGATCAACTGTGCACTCAAAGATTCAAGTTGTGACACACCATTACCAGAGATTCTCATGCTCGCAATACTTGCTACTTGTGCGAGTTCAAGCTAGACAAAAAGTATCTAAATGCCCTCACATGAAGAATGATTCCATATTCACACACATAGGTTAATCAATTCAAGATCGGGAATTAGATACAACGCTCACACTCAAAAAGAGGAACACAATGCATGCTTTCACCCATAGGTTTGCCTTTATTTTCCAATCGACTTTTGATTCCGCTTACTCAAGATCAAAAAGGTCTTTCTAATGTTTGTAATGGGGCTGAGGGCAAAGGTATGGTCATTTAGGCTCAGTGACTTTTTTCCTCGTGAGTTGTAGCATTCTCAAGGCATTCCCTTCTCCTCCTTTATCAATTTTTTTTCTAATGCTTCTAAGTCACCTGTTTATTCACCTTCATGGCTTTCTTGGAAACCTGATTTACTTCGTACCTTATTCCACAGTTTTTTTTTTTTTATGAAATTGAAGGGGTTTCCACTTATGCAATCCCATGGGTTAGGGGGGACTTTTTCTTGCACTTTTTGACTTCTCCTTTTCCTTTTTACCACACCCCCAACTTAGGCTTTTAGCCTAAGTTGGCTATTCACTAAATCACAAATTAAGAGGATTGTAGGTAGTGGGTCAAGTAAGGTCTAGGGTTCATTAAGGTTCTTCCAAAGAAAGGTAAGGCTCAAAGGGTGTTTAAAAGAATTTCACACACTCATGGGTAGGCCAGAAAAGAGGTATATGTCAAATTTAGCTCACACTCTTTAAAGTTGCCTAAGATCATTTCAAGAGGACACCTTTCTAAATCAATCAGAATAACAGGGCAAATTCTAGGTTTATTCATGCATGGTTCAAAGCAAGCCAATCACACAAGGCATCGACACTTAAGTCAAACAAGACTACACACTTTCGCTAGTGTGCAACGGTCATTACAAGAGAATCAATTCGATAAATGGCTAATCAGAACGAGATGCAACGAGTTCTCATATTGTTTATGCAACTTCATTTGGCCTCATCATAGCCATACATTCATGTTCGTTCAATTGAGAGCACTATTCAAGTCATCGGTATTGATCGAAACCGAGACCTAAATTCTTGCACAAGAACATCCACATTCAACTCACGAGGGGTGGCAAAAATGTGCGAAAAATTAAAAAAATCTCCGAATGGTCAAAATCATTTCGCAATTTAAAGTAAACGAAGCCACGAGTTCAAACATCCATAGAAATGTAGTTATTAACACAATTATAAACAGACAACCCAAATGTATTCAAAACACGAATCATAAACAGCACACAAGAGTGTGGGCCCCACCCCACCACAAATAAAAAACAATTTGTCCTCAAATGCAGGTAATTCAGAATTCAAAAGGGAAAATAAAGAAATACAAAGAGAGAGGTAAAGAGGTGATCCTGGTTGATTTGTCACTCCGTCTGTCTGGGCATCAGTATCCGGAGTGACCACCAGAGAGACCAGCTCCACTGGATCCCGCAGCAGGAGAATTTGCTAAGGAAGCTTGCACAGTAGCATTTATCATGATTTCTTTAGTCTCGATTATGTCATCCGTTGTAGCTTCCTCAAATATCTCTTCGTCAATTTCTGCCTCCGATTCAGGATCAGTTATATGCTTCATTCCACCTTTATGTCTTGCGGCATTCTGAGGCATTTCGGGCGCATCTAGAACTTCTATTGTTCCAAAGATCATGGATATATCAGTGGACTTGAGGTAGTTCACATCTTTCTTCAGCTCTACAATGGTAGCTTTTACGGTTGTTACTTCCTTTGTGGCTCCGTGATCATGCTCACACACTAAGATCCTGGCCTCTAGAGCATCAATAGTAGTACGCGTCATTTTGATGCTTTTCGTGACCAATGACACTAACCTACGGTATGAGTGTCTACTATCGTCGATAGTATAGTAACCCAACTAAAGGTTGGGGTCGTGTCCCAAGGGAGTGGTTTTGAGAATTGGTAGAACACTAAAATTAAGCTCTAACTAGTCATAGCTAAAGACATTAATGAATAAAAACAAGGTAAATTAAATGGGGTGACACGAAAGTGTCAAATATCAATTTGGGGATTTTGTCACAAGTAGTAAAAATAGCAAAAATTAACAAGAAAATCAAGTGTAGGAAATGTTCTTGGGTGTGACCGCAATACAAGTTGAGATAAGTAGTTGGGTACATGCTTTTGAAAGGAAATTTGTAAGATAATAGTGACTACGCTAAGCTTTAAATGGAAATATGTTCCCTCTCGGGCAACTTACCCTGTTTCAGATGTGTTCCTCTTGGACACCCATTTGCCACATGAAGACCAACCTATGCCTTACCCCACTCACTCTCTCGAGCTGAGTGTTAGGATATGGGACTAGGGCTCACCCTCTCGGGCTGAACCTCATGTCGACCCACTCCTTAGGCCATTAGTCTAGTGGTCTTGGTTTCGCAACCTTCCTCTCGAGAAAGCCGAAAACACATGGGTGGCTTTGTATTTGAAACTACAAACCCGTTAGATTAAACCACAACCACTAGGTGAAATCACCATTAAACTACATTTAACCTATCAGCAAGTAAGACCCAACAATAATATCAACACATATTTGTTAAATCTCACCCCAAGAATGGGGGTTTTTAGCCACACATCAAGAAATAACAAAATACACCTAAAATGATAGTAAAATCAAATGGGTATAAGAAATTAAACCTTGATTTAAGAAAAGGAAGAAGAATGGAGAAGACCCACTTCCAACTTGGGGAAGATGAAATCCTTCTTTCTTCAAGTCTCCCAAAAACTCTCTCCAACCTTGAGAGAAAAATATATAAAAATTACTATTATATTATGGAAATTAAAATAAAAGTTTGACTCTCTAAAATTAATAATAAGTTCGGTATTTATAGACTTCAGAAAATAGCGCTGGCGGATCTTTTGGCGAAGTTAGTCGATGCCGCCGAATGACTCGGCGACTCGCCCTTGTTCTGTTTCATCGCCATTTCATGCTTGCCTTCAGCATCTTCACGTTCTGGACCATTAGGCGGTATAGTACTGCGTCGCGGAACTATTCGGAGAAGCGTCGACTGCTCCATTTATCACCTTTTTGATCCTCTTCCTTCAGGGAATCGCATACTAGAACAAAGGGTGTGGAGTCTGTCCCTTCGGCGAATCACTAAAGGTTCTTGGCAATGCTCATGGCTCAGCTTCTTTGTTCTTTTCAGCCTTTTTCTTTCTTTTTGCGCCCAAGTGTCCATGCTTCCACTAAAACTTGAAATAACTGAAATGTAAGAGGTTTCATCAGATATTGAGACAAAATAAGCATTCGAGGACACTATTTCTATCAAAATAAAGCCCTAAATGAGTCCAATTTGTGGACTCATCAACTTGCAACTACAATTCATAGATTATAACACAGCTAATGATTAAACCCATTTTAATATAGTATTTAAATTAGTAATTAACAATACTCATAAGCTAATTCAACCCATAACATCATAAAAAGGTAAAAAAGGTAAAAAAAATTACCAACTAGATCAGCCATCAGGTGGGTAATAGTCTCCAAGCCATTACAATGTTCCAAAATGGTTAAATTTAGAAACCCACTTGCAAATCCTCTAAATTAGTTTAGAAATCCTCAAAATCTACAATAAGAACTGAAACTAAGAAAAACTCTAACTCTAGAATGGGAACTGCAATCTCTGGAAGAGAACTCCAATATCTTGGTAAGAACCTCCTCAAAATTCCTTTAAATTCCAATTTATAGTTTCCCAAAATTTCGCCTGAAAGTCCAAATGGCATAATAAGTTAGGCTTGCCGAATGGTTTGGGGATCCGCCCTTTCCTCCGTTCCATCACCATTTTGCATTGGTCATCAGCCTCCCAGGTCCTGTAACTTTGGGCGATCCAACTTGTTTCACGGAGTGGATCGTCGATTCGCCAATTGGCCATTTCTGTCGCCAACTTGGTTTCTTCCCCAGCGTTGGCGCACTGGAACTTTACGCGAGTTACATAGTCACTCAACGGTTTGTCGAGTGTTCTTGACGATCACCAGGATCACTTTTCTCCACATCTTCAGCTTGTTTTGATCCTTTTTGCTTGTTTGTTTCCTTGCCTTGCTCCTTAGCTCACATAGCTGAAAATAAAGGCCTTAACATCAGTTTATAGCTTAAATTAGTTATTTGAGGACACTAGAACTATTAAAACAAAACCCTAAATGAGTCCAAATCTCTGACTCATCAACACCCCCAACTTAAACTTTTGTTTGTCCTCAAGTAAGACTCGAGATCAATTTGTTCAACAAGGATGTCTACAAACAATGCTGCTCAAGACTCAACATGAATGCACACAAAAGGTTCAAACTACACATACAATGCTCAATTGTGCACTCAAAGATTCAAATTGTGACTCGCCATTATCAAGGATACTCAAGTTCACAATACTTGCTTCAAATGCAAATTCAAGCTCAACAAAGATACTCAAATGCCCTCACAACAACGATGACTCCATATTCACACAAAATTCTTCAGAATTTAAAGTCCCGGAATCACATACAACTCTCAAACTCAAAAGGACGAACACATGCATGACTCCACCCATAGGTTTGCCCTTATTTTCCAATCAACATTCATTCGGCTCACTAATGATCTGAAAGGTCTTTTTAAGGCTTGTACCAAAGTTCAGTGTAAAGGTATGGTCATTTAGGCTTAGTGGCTGAAGTATGGTCTGAAAATCACTCTTTCTTCTTCTCTTTCACATTCAAACATGTTCAAACTCCACCCCATTATTCAACTAGACATGAATGACCGGATACCCAATTTTTCACTAAGTTCAAACAATTTATTCCACAATTCTTGTTATTTTTCAATCTTTTTCTTTTATTTCTTCTTTTCTCTTTTTTTTTTCATTTTTATATGGAGGGGTTCCATCTTTTTCAAAACAATCCATCACAAGGGGAATTTTTCACACTTCTTGACTTTCATTTTATTTCACCACACCCCCAACTTAGGCTTTTGGCCTAAGTTGGCTATTCAAACATACCAATACTTCTTGAAGGTTTTAAGTGATGGGATAATGAGGTCAAAGTTGCTCAAGTTTCTTCCAAGAAAAGGATAGGCTCAAAAGGTGCCAAGCTAGGTTCACACATCTCACAAGGTTAGCCATAAAGAGGTATATTGTCAAATTGGCTCACTCTTCAAAATTCTTGCCTAAGATTATTTGAATTGCTCGCTTCACTCAATCAATTGGACCAACGGGAAAAATTATAGGTGTCATCAAGCACAATATTCAATACAACCTCACCACACAAGGCATGTGTACCAGTATCAAACAAGAATCAACACTTTCTATCTAGCGTGCAATTTTCATCACAAGAGACTCATTCTACAACCCGCTAGTCACAACGAGATGCTAAAAGTTCACATAATGCCTATGTAACTTTGTTTGCCTCATCGTAGCTGCACATTCAATTCATTCAATTAAGAGTACTATTCAAGTCATTGGTATTGACCGCAACCTTCACTTAAATTTGCATAAGAACAGCCACAATCACACACACAAGAGAGGAAAAAAATTTATAATTTGGTTCAAAAATAATTTTCTATCAAAACAATGGGCCATAACACAATTCAACAAGCAAGATATCTATAAAAGCAAGAAGGCTCCACTATTCACATAAAAAAACATAATAATATTCACAAAACAGTCACAAGAGGTAGGTATGGAAATACGTCACCCCATCCAACAAAATATGCAGCTGTCCTCAAATGTAACTAAAACAAAATAATATAAAAAGTAACAGAGAGGGAGGGGAAAGATCATCCTGCCAGGCTAAGTCTGGGGTAAAGTCTGCATGTCCGTCGATCCATTTATCTGGGCATGAGTGCCCGGGGTCTCAGAAATCTTAGCTCCACTAGAGCCCACCATGGAAACATACCTCAAAGAGTCCTGAATAGCTGAATATAACATGGCACCCTCAAGGTCTGCCAAATCATCAAAGACAGCATCCTCACGAACATCTAGTTGCTCCTCAGTAGTCTCAGCCTCAGACTCTGCAGCAGCCTCATCAACTCTAACCTCATCTCTGGTGGTAGCCGGAGGCACCTCAGAACAAGCTAGAATATCTGTGCTCGGGTCATCTGGGATCTCCACAGTGACAAAGATCATGGACTTATCTGTGGACTTCAGCAGGTACACATCCTTTCTCAACTCGGTAATGTCGGCCTTTAAGGCCGTCACCTCATCAGTAGCTTCATAACCTCTCTCACACACCTCTACTCTCGTTGTAAAGGGATCAATCGAAACTTTGAGAGGTGTCAAGGCAGCAACAATGGCTCTCGAGATCATATCATGAATCACGCCCTCTAGTCGGGTGGCACGCACATCAGCAGATTGGGACAAATACACCACCTTATATAGCATCGTTTGGGTGATCGGAGGCCTAGAAGTAGAAGTACCAATAGCAGTTCTAGGGGGCGGGGGAGCAGATGAGCTAGGAGTCTCAAAAGAGAGAGAGGTATAGATGTATCTGAGGGTCCACTAGTCGGATTAGGCATGACTGCCTCTGTATGTATCATATCAATATCAACCTCTGGGATGTGTCTACCGGGGTTGCCTTCCTCCTGTCAGCCACATCACGTTGGTATTTAGCCTCAATACGTCGAAAGTCAGTGGAGGATGTGGGTGTCACCTCTACATCCGTCTTCTCATCTTGAGAAACATGATGAGTTCGAGATTTGGACTCATTTAGGGCTTTATTTACAATGATTTAGTGTCCACAAAATGCTTATTTTGTGCCAATAATTGATGTAAAACCCTTGATTTCCAGGTATTTGGATTGAGGAATAAATCAAGGACACTAATTTGCAAAAAGGAACAAAGAGAGCTGAAAGAATGAAGAAAAGTAAGCCTGGTGATCACCAAATCTACTTGGTGAGTCGCTGAACGGCTTCTTGACCGCCTAAAGTTCCAGTGTGCCAAGCCTTGAAGGAAAGAACCAAGTCAGCGAGAGAAAGGAGTCGTGGATAGATCACCAAGTGGTTTCGCGATGCAGTGTTGGATCGCCTAAAGTTACAGACCTTGAGGATGTTGAAGGCTAAGGAGGAAAGGCGATGGAATTGACCAAATGGCGGATCGCGGAGTGGATCGGCAAGCCCGACTTATTTCGCCTAGTGACTCTTCGCAACACATTTTTGCGACTATAAATACATTTTTGAACATTTAGTTTAGTATCATATTTTCATTACATCTAATTTTCATTTTCGAATTGTAATTATTCTGAGTATTGAGATAGTTTTCTCTAGTTTTTCCTATGCTTTGAAGAATTGAAGTTTTTCACTTTCGAGAAATTGGAATTGGGTCTTTGAGATTCTTCGACTTGGAACATTGTAAAGACGAAATTGATCTTACCCAGTTGATGGAAACTCAATTTGGTAACGATTTTTATCTTTTTTTGATGTCTAGCTAAAACCCCAATTCTTGGGGTGTGATTATGTGATTATGGGCTGATTTAGTCTATGGGTATTGCAAATTGTTAGTCTAAATGTTGTTTAGAAGTGAGTTCAATCATTAATTGTGGTTTAATTTAAGAATTGTAGTTGCAAATGCAGCTCTACCCTTGTGTTTTTGGCTTGCGAGAGAGAGAGGTTTTAAAACTAAGATTATTTATTGATGGTATGTGGGTATTGGGTTGTCATGGGTTCAGCTCGAGAGAGTGAATCCTAAACCCTTTCCACACATTCAGCTTGAGAGAATGAATAGACTAAGGTGCAAGTTTTTCTTAATTTGCATGCTTGTCGATGTTCGAGAGAAATCGACTTGATTCTGGGTAAACTGTTCGAGAGAAAGTTTACCTCCTCTATAGTCTAGTTTACTCACTAATATTTAGCTATTTTCTAATAGTTGCAATTACACATTTGTCTATAGTAGCCTATAATCGAATCACATCCCAAGAACCCGTCTCATTATCTTTATTTTGTATTGTTTGTTGTTGTTGTAGTTGATAATTTGAAAACAAAACCCCCTCATTTGACATTCGTGTCACCCCCTTATTTGAATTATGTTTTTATTCGATAATGTCTATTCCTATGAATTATTTGTCCATGTTCACACTTTACTATTGAATCTTAAACACGTATCGCTCCCTGTGGAATTCGAGCCCAACTCATTTAGTTGGGTTACATACTGATTAACGATTGTTGACGCCTAGAATTGGATGAAGTGTCTTTGATAGCGTTATTCAATCAAAATGGCGCCGCTACCATGGAGTGGTGTTGGTTAAGATTTTTTGGTAAAGTTGAATTTTGTTCTTTTTAGTTATAGTTGAATCTACTTATTTTTAGTTTTGCTTTGTATGTTGCTTGTTTAGAACAGAAGAAAGGAGCATGTCTTGTAGAAATGGTATCCAAGTGAGCTACCCTTCTTCGCAAATGATGATTCTTAGGGATAGCATCCTAAATTTCAGGCAATTGGAGGGTGAGTCAATCCATGAGTTGTGGTTGCGATTTAAGACACTACTGTTGCAATGCCCACCTTATGGAATTCCAAAAAAAATGCTACTGGACTGCTTCTATAGAGGGGATAGTCCTGAGAACAGAGGACCTGCTGACCAAATTCCTCCAGGTGGTCTCACACGGCTACCCTATGAAATAGCAGCCCAACTCCTTGATCACATGGCTAAGACGAACAAAGAGACTGAGCAGGACCATGTCTTGTAATTGGAAATACCGTACCAAAAGAAAGACAGGTACATTCCCTCTCATGAGCAACAAAGTCCAAGTAATACGAGGGTGGACAAGTAGAAGAGATACTCTCACTCATTCTCCATAAAGTCGAAGAACATGACAGAGTGTTGAACGAGATAAAAGAGAATGTCTCACTACTGAATCAGATGACTACTTCCCATTTCATATCTATTCAGCTTTTGGAGACCCAAATGGGTCATGTGTTGTCTTATCTCCACCCCAGGAGTGAAGTCTGAGTGGAGACTTGTGTCGAGCCACAACATTAACTAAGGTACTTCTTGGGAGGCAACCCAAGTTTTTATTGTTTTATTTTTGTTTTAGAAATAATCGTATGTTGATTTTGCAGGTTGAAGTGTAATATGTGTTTGAAAAGTGTAGGTTGGCGAGCAAAAAGCCAGTCGGTGACTCGTCGAAACGGTTGGCGAGCCCGACTTGGACCGCCGTTGGATTTAAGAAATTTTGAAATTAGAGTTTGTAAAACTCGGCAAACCCATGGACTAGTCGGTGGATCGCCGAACAATTCGGCAATCCCGACTTACTCTACCTTTGGGACCCTCACATTAACTGGAGGTCTTGTAAACCTCAGCGAGGTAAGTGACCACTCAGCGGAACGCCGAGTAGTTCAGCGACAAAAACTAATGTCGTCGAAAGGGCGACAACTGGACTGTTTTAAAGTCCAAAGGTTTAAAATTTCAAACTTTTTCACATTCCCTCACTTTTTAACTTCCCAAAATCATACCCGCACTATATTTTCACATTTTTACCATTCATTCGCCTAGCATTTCAAATCTCGTATTCGGCATTAAAGGTTGGTTTCCCAAACCCCGAACTCATATTTAGCAGTTTTACTCAATTACAATTGGTTTGATCTTAGTGATGTGTGTTGGGCCTCTCTGAATTGATATTTTTGTGCTTGTGCGCCTGTTTTAATTTCGATATCATGCCTAAAATGCCTAGTTGTTGATTTCGCGATATTTTGTGCTTTAAAATTTGATATAAATTGTTGGTTTGTGCGCAATTGATGTTGGGTCTAGTCGGGTGAAGTTTGAGTAACCCATAATTGTGCTAAATTACGTGTTTTGCCTAATGATGGAGCAGTTGACATCATTCTGAAGGGCTTAAGTCGTTAAATGGCCAATTTTGGCCAAATCAATGAAAGTCTGAGTACCCCGGTGGCATGGGTCTTATGGTTCTGAGTCTGATTGAATAAGTGCTTGGTTTGATTTTGCTTTCGGGGGCTGCGGGGTTGATTTTTGGAGTCGAGGTTGAAAATAGGCACGTTGGGAAGTTTGGGGAGATGGGTCGAGCTCGCCGAACCACTCAGCGGTTCGCCGAATCCCCCTTGATCGCATTTAATTTCATGCAAATATTAAGTTTGGGTTCTGTAACTTACGGCGAGAAGCTTGAGTTCGCCGAGTATACTCTGTTACTCGCCAAAGGTCTTCTTTGATTGCCGTTTCTGTGTCCCTATTCCCTAAAATGCACTGCAACTTTCGGCGGGCTAATTTGTGCTCACTGAATGCTATCTGAGATTCGCCAAAAGGCCCTTCCCATCGCCGACATGCCACTTTTCTGGAAATTTTTGAAGCCAATCCCTTCGGCGAGCCTGATCCAGCTCGCCAAAGAGATTCGGTGAGCTTAATCCAGCTCGCCAAAGTGATTCGGCGAGCCCGATCCAACTCGCTAAAGTGATTCGGCAACTCACCGATCAGTTCGGCGAGTCTGTCAGCAATATAATTTTTGTGAGTTTTCTTGAGATGTTCCTAACTTTCCATAATGTTTTTGCAGATATGGCTAAATCAAATGTGGCAGGTAGAGACATGTCGCCCCGTAAGAGAGATAAGGGAATCACAATCAATGAGGATGCAGCTACTTCCAAAGCAAAGGCTACCAAGCTTCCCACCATAGGTGGGAACGGAAAAGGGAAAGGCAAAGCACCTGCTCCTGGGTCACTGGAGGTTAGCTCGGACTGTGACGGGATATATTGCACTCACCTCACCACTTTTGAGAGTGAGGGTGAGCACTACGATCCTTGAGCAACAACTTCTGAGCCTGAGGATGATGAGTTATTATCAGCCTAGAGAGCTGAGTTGCATTCCAAGAGGCTAAATGATCCGTCTAGGATCGACTCTCCAGGCCACTGCTTCTCCTCTTGGTCCAGCACAAGCTGTGGTCCTAGCACCACCGGTACAGGGTCCTTCTCTCCGGTCTATGAACAGACTGAAGACTGAGGGGTTGAGGACAATTATGGAGGAAAATATGTTGTCTACTGATGGAGTCATAGACAAATACCCGGAAATCATGAGTTGCTTGAAGTCCCACAAGTTCGAGTTTTTCACTAAACCCCGTGGTCCTTATGTTTCTAATTGGGTCCGGGAGTTCTACACTGTTTTTGGAGTTTTAGTACCACAAAGAAAGAAACAGGCAGCCAAATTCAAGCCGGTAGACTATGTGGTTGTTAGGGGCAGAAAAGTGAAGTGTGATAGTGATGCTATCAATGCAATCGTGGAGTGCTCAAGTGAAATTGAGGATGACTGTCAATACATGATCAGGACAAAAACGTTAAAATATGAAGAAGTGTTGGCTCCTATGATATCCGACGGTACTCCCAAGTGGCTCAAGGTTAGAGCTCCCATTGAAAAGAATGACCTAAATATATCAGCGAGGTATTGGTTTGGCTCCATCAGCAGTACTATTATGCCATCCCAAAATGAATCGATTCTCCGCCACGCGAAAGCACCTTTTCTTGGTTGCATCATTGATGGGACAAGGCTGAACTTAGGGATGATCATTACATAGGAGATGGTCATGAGGGCCAAACAACATCAAACCTCCCTCACTTTTCTAGTGTTGATCACTGAGTTGTGCAGATAGGCTCGGGTACCACGAGATGAGAAGAAGGATGTGAAAGTGATTCCCACAGCTTCTACCGTCATCCGAAGGATTGAAGTGGAGTACTTGAAGGATGAGGCCAAGAAGAAGAAGGAAGCCCAGGTAGATGATTTCACATATCAGGACACTTCATCTAATACTAAGTGCCAACGATCATTAGTCAGTAATATAACACAACTAAGTGAGTTGGGGCCGAATCCCACAGGGAGTGGTACGTGCTTAAGATTCAAGAGCCAAGTACAAATATGTTCAAGTCAATCATAGGTAACGACATTTAAGAATAAAAGCATAATTCAAGTTAAAGGGTGACACAAGTGTCAAATATGGGGGTTTGGTTTTAACTATCAACTACGACAACAACAATTAACACTAATTAACAAGTAAAGAAACGGATTCTTGGGATGTGATTAGATTATAGGCTAAGGTAGACAAATAGGTAATTGCAACTGATAGTAAATAGCTATAAATCACTAAATAAGCTAGACTTTAGTGGGGATAAACTTTCTCTCGAACAATTTACCCCAAATCAAATTGGTTTCTCTCGAACACCAATAATCAGCAATTAAGAACAGCCTACACTCGAGCTGAATGTGCGGAAAAGGGTTTAGGATTCACTCTCTCGAGCTGACCCATGACAACCCAATATCCACAGACCATGAAATCAGTAATCTTGGTTTCAAAACCTCTCTCTCGAGCAAGCCAAAAACACGAAGGTAGAATTGTATTTGCAACTATAACCCTTTAAATTAAACCACAATTACTGATTGAAATCACTTTAAACAACATTTAAACTATCAATTAACAATACCCATAAGCTAAATCAGTCCATAATCACATAATCACACCACAAAAATTGAAGTTTTAGCTAGACATCATAAAAAGATAGAAATCATTACCAAATTGTGTTTCCATCAACTGGGTAAGATTAATTTCATCTTTACAAAGGTCTAAAGTGAAGAATATCAAAGATCCATTTCCAATTTCTCACAATGGAAAACTTCAATTCTTCAAAGCTAAGGAAAATATTGTCTCCAAACTCAGAGTTCTATTCTATGAAAACTGATTGGAAAATCTATATTATGAAAAACTTGATACTACACTAAGAATTTAAAAATGTATTTATAGTTACCAAAAATATTCTGCGAAGGACCATTCAGCGCAGTAAGTCGGGATCACTAATCAACTCGGCGATCCACCCTTTGGTCAATTCCATCTCCTTTTTGCTTTGGCCTTAAGCATCCTCACGTTCTGTAACTTTCGGCGATCTAACACTGCATCACGAAACCGTTCGGCGACACACTGACTACTCCATTCCATCCCAGACTTGATTTTCTCTTTTAGGGCTTGGCACATTGGAACTTTAGGCAAGATCATAGCCATTTGGCGACTCGCCCAATGGGTTAGGCAATCATCAAGCCTTCTTTTCTTCGTTCTTTCAGTGGCCTTGTTCCTCTTTGCTCATTAGTGTCTATGCTTTGTTCCTCAATTCAAATACCTGGAAATCAAGGATTTACATCAGATATTGGCACAAAATAAGCATTTGAGGACACCAAATCTATTAAAATACAGCCCTAAATGAGTCCAAATCGTGGACTCATCAACACCCTCAACTTAAAATTTTGCTTGTCCTCAAGTAAAACTCAAGTTCAGCAGTTCAAAAAGGATGTCTCAAACAGCTACACAAGATTCAATCATGAATGCACACAAAATGACTCAACTTACTCATGCAAAGATCAATTATGCACTCAAAGATTCAAGTTGTGACTCACCATTATCAAAGAATCTCAAGCTCACAATACTTACTTCAAATGCAAGTTCAAGCTCAACAAAGGTACTCAAATACCCTCACACAAAGAATGATTTCATATTCACACACAATGGTTTAACAATCTAAAGCTCACACTCACAAAGATGAACACAATGCATGATTTCACCAATAACTTTGCTCGTATTTTCCAATCAACAATTGCTTCAGCTCAGTCAAGATCAAAAGGGTCTTTTCAAGGCCTGTGACGAGGCTGAGTACAAAGGTACGGTCATTTAGGCTCAATGGTAGTAATATTCATGAAATGTGGTATGAACACACTTTCTTTCCTTTTCTTCATCATTCTCATTCGTGCACACAAGTCACCCCATTATTCATCTTCCATGAACTATTGGACACCCCATTTCTTTGTGCATTTTCATAACTTTATTCCACAACTTTTTCACTCTTTTCTCCTTTTTCTCTCCTTTTTTTTGTATGGAGAGGTTCTATTTTTCTCAAAACCATTGGTCAAATGGGACTTATTTGCACTTCTTGCTTTGCCTTCTCTTTTCACCACACCCTAGCCTAAGTTGGCTATTCACATAAACCACAAATCATGAGGATTAAGGGTAATGGATCAAGAAAGGTCACAATTTCATCAAGTTTGTTCCAATAAAAGGTTAAGACTCAAAAGGTGTTCAAGCCAAGTTCACACACTCACAAGGTAGGCCACAAAACGATGTATAATGTCAAATTGCTTCACACTCTCCAAAATTGCCTAAGATAATATCAAGAGATTGCATCACTTAGTCAATCAGACCAACGGGACAAATTCTAGGTGTCATCACACATGGTTCACAGTAAGGTCATTGCACAAGGCATTGACACCAATGTCAAACAAGACTCCACACTTTTGCTAGGGTGCAATTTTCATCACAAGAGACTTAATTTGATACTTGGCAAGTCACAACGAGATGCAAAAAGTTCACATATTGTCTATGCAACTTCATTTGGCCTAATCGTAGACGCACATTCATTTTTGTTCGATTATGAGCACTATTCAAATCATTAGTATTGATAAAAACTGATACTCAAATTTGCAAGAGAACAACCACATTCAAACACAAACAAGAGGTGGCACAAAATTTTTTGGAAGGGTCCAAATATCATTTAAAATTAACACAAGGAGCCACAAGCTCAATCATCCACAAAAACAGTGCCAAAACACAATATATACTTCAAAATTCAAATGTACAAACAAAGCAATAACCACAAAAGGTGGGTCTCACCCCACCACAAACAAAAGCTATTTGTCCTCAAATGCAAGAAATAAAGTATCCAAAAGTCAAATAAAAGTAAGATAGAGAGGGAGGTAAAAAGGGATCCTGTCTAAACAGTTGCTCCATCTGTCTGGGCTTTAGTGCCTGGTGTAGTGCGCTGGGGAATCAGTGCCTGGAATCACCTCAAAAGTAGTGGGTCCACTAGGGTCAACTAAGGGTGTATCTACCAAAGAAGCCTGCACAGCTGCATCGACCATGGCCTCTTCAGTCTCCGTAAGTCCTTCATAAGAAGCCTCCTCAACAACCCTAAGCATTTCCTCATCCGTCTCAGCCTCGGACTCAGGATCAGCCACCTCCTCAACTCTAACATCATCTCCGGTGGTAGACTGAGGCATATCTGGCTCTATTGGAACATCTGGGATCTCCACCATCCTGAAAATCATGGACATGTCGGTGGACTTCAGCTAGTCCACATCTCTCCTCAGTGCAGCAATGGCAACCTTTAGAGCCGTCACCTCCTCGGTGGCCCATTGGCCACGCTCACACACTGCTATCCTAGCCGCAATGGCATCAATGGTAGCGCTCAAGGGTGTCACAACATCAGCAAGGGATGACTCAATCATGCCCGGAATGAAGGCATCAAGCCTGGCAGCATGATGATCGGCAGAATGAGCTAGTTGCCCCATCTGAAGTAGTGCAGCCTGAGTGAGCAGGGGCCGAGAAGCATCAACAGCAGCATCTCTGGAAGGCAATGTAGCAACAGAGGAACTAGGGGTGTCGGAAGGAACAACAGTAGAAGTACCTGAAGGCCCAGGGGCCGAAGTAGGAAAATATGCCTATGCAGGTAGTGTGTCTATGTCAATAACTGGGGAAGAGTCCCCTGGGGATACCTTCTTCTTCTCTGCCTCACCTCTTAAATACTCTACTTCGATTCTCTAGATATTAGTAGAAGATGTGGGAATCACTTCCACATCCTTCTTCGCATCTCTAGGAAACCGAGCCCGTCTGCAAAGCTTGGTGATCAACACCGGAAAGGGAAGAGAAGTATGACACTGCTTGGCCCTCATGACCATCTCCTGTGCCATAGTTATCTCTTGATTTATCCTCGTCTCATTAATGATGTATCCCACACAGGCAGCCTTGGCTAGTCGGAGATTCGAATCGTTCTAGGATGGCATGATAGTGCTACTAATGAAGCAAAACCAGAACCTTGCAGCTATGTTTAGATCCTTATTTTCAATCGGTGCTCCAATCTCCAGCCACTTGGGAGTACCGTCTGATATTAGTGGGGCAAGCCACTTCTTCATATTTTCCAGTGTCTTTGTTCTGATCAGATGCTGACACTCGTCATCAATATCATCAGGACATTCTAGGACAACATTAATAGCCTCACTATCACACCTGACCTTCTTCCCCTGAACAACTATGTAGTCAACCGGCTTAAATGCAGTTGTCTGCATCTTTCTCTGGGGTACCAAGTCTCCAGAAGCAGTGTCGAACTCCCGGACCCAATTAGGAATGTAAGGGCCAACGGGATTGGACAAGAGTTGGAAGTTGTGCGACTTTAGGAAACTCATTATCTCCGGGTACCTGTCAATGACCCCATCAGTGGACAGACGCTTCTCCTCGATAATGGTCCTCAGCCCCTCAGTCTTCAGTTTATTCATAGGCTTAGGAGGAGGACCTTGTACTAGTGGTGCTAGGACCAAGGCATGTGCTTGAGCTGGAGGAGGAGTAATGGTGGCCTGAGGAGTCCTAATCCTAGACGGATCATTCATCCTTTTGGATCTCAGTTCAGCCCTCTGTGCTGCTAACAGGTAATCATCCTCAGGCTTTGAAACTTCAGCTTGATGCTCATGGTGCTCACCCTCACTCTCAGAAGTAGTGAGGTGAGAGGCGTAGATACCTTCACTATCACAGCTGGCCTCCGGTGACGCAGGTGCCTTTCCTTTTCCCTTTCCTTTCCACTAGTTGTGGGAAGTTTGGGGGCCTTGCCCCTGGATGCAACTACATCCTCATTGATAGTTATCCCTTTGGCCCTCTTGTGGGGCGGCATGTTTCTACCACAAAATTTTGGTCTATCCATACCTACAAAAACATCAAAAAGAGTTGAAAAATTCAATCAGATGGACAGAAAAATAATTGCAGACAAACTCGTCAAACAGGTCGGCGAGTTGCCGAATCACTTTGGCAAGCCAGATCAGGGTCGCCGAAAGGATTGGCTCAAAAATCTCAGGAAAATTTGGCATGTCGGCGGTAGGAAGTCATTTCGGCAAGCAGAGATTAGCCCGATAAATGTTACAGTACAATTAAGGGTCAGGGGCACAAGCAAAATGCGATAAAGAAGGACTTTTGGCAAGTCGCCGAGTGCATTTGGCAACCTCAGGCTTCTCACCAAAAGTCACAAAAAAAACTTCACATCTAACAAGAAATTAAAGGTGATATGGGGAACTTCGGCGAATCGATGAATGGTTCGGCGAGCTCGACCCAGCTCGCCAAACGACCCAACGTGCTTACTTTCAATCCAACTTCTGAAATTCAACCCACCATCCCCCGAAAACAAAATCAAAACATGCACTTCCATAATTAAACTAAGACCCATTACACCCATGCCCCCAGGATACTCAAACTTCTCCTGGTTTGGCCAAATTTGGCCATTTGACAACTTTTGCCCTTAAGAATGATGTCAACCGCTCCATCATTGGGAAAATTACGTCATTTGGCACAAATGTAGGCTACGTAGACTTCACCCGACTAGACCCAACAACATGCAAGCACAACCCCATAATTTTAATTAATTTCAAGCATGACAAACTCGGGAATTCAACAATAAAGGCAATACGGGCAAAATGTTTGAATTAAAATAGGCACACACAAGTATAATTACGATCAGTGAGGCCCAACACACATCACTAAGATAAAATTATTGCAAATGAGTACAAATTGCTAAAAATGAATTCGGGGTTCAAAAAACCAACCTCAGATGCCGAATAATAAAGATTTGAAAAGCTAGGCGGCAAGCATTGCGACTCCGAACAGAAGTACGATGACTAAAATGCAATAAAAATGCAAAAATATAGAATACTAAAGTGCGGGTGTGATTTTGGAAAGTTGAAGAGTGAGGGAAAGTGAAACAGTTTTAACTTTTGTACCTTTGGCCTTAAAAACCGTCTAGATCTCGCCAATTCGGTGACATTAGTTTTGCTCGTTGACCTACTCGGCGACACGCTGAGTGGAAATTTACCTCGCCGAATTTTACAGAACATCCAGTTAATGTGGGGGTCCAAATGGCAGACTAAGTCGTGATCGCCGACCTGATCGGCGATTCGCCAATCAGGTCCTAGGCTCACCGAGTTTTACAGTCTCCAATTTAAAAGTGTCTTGAGTCCAACGGCGGTCCAAGTCGGGCTCGCCGACCTCTTCAGCGAATTGCCGACTAGACTTTTAGCTCTCCAACCTGCACTTTTCAAACACCTTCCACACTTTGACCTGCACACTCAACACACCCTATTATTTCCAACTTAAAAAGAAAGAAAATAAAACTTGGGTTTCCTCTCAAGAAGCGCCTTAGTTAACGTCGTGGCATGACTCAAGTCTCCACTTAAATTCCAATTGTGGGGTTTACCTCATTTTCATAAGGCAACCCCTCTTCTGGCTCTGGGTAGAGACAAGACAGCACTTGGTCCGTATGGGACTCTAGCAGCTAAATGAACATGGAATGAGAGGTTGTCAGCTGGTTTAGCATTAAGACATTCTCTTTTATCTCCTCCAACACTCGGTCATGCTCTTTGACTTTGTGTAGGATGAGTGAGAGGACCTCTTCAATTTGCCAACCCTCTTACTTCTTCGTCCTTCGAGGCTCATAAAGGGGGATGTACATGTCCTTCTTTCTGGATACTACCTCTAATTCCATGACTTTCTTGGCCAAGACATCCATTTGAGTTAATAATGTGGCCAATTCTTGGTGTTTTTCTTTCTCCTTGTTGGTCTTGGCCATTTGATCAAGGAGTTGGGCTGCTTTACCATAAGGTAGCCGAATAAGACCACCTGGAAAGATTTGGTCAGCCACTATTCTATTTTTGGTGCCAAGACCCCAGTAGAAGCATTCTAGAAGCATCTTATCCAGAATTCCATAAGTTGGGCAATGTTGTATTAAGGCTTTGAATCTCAGCCACAACTCATAAATTGCCTCACCCTCCAATTGTTTGAAATTTAGGATGTTATCCCTCCGAATCATCAATCACAAAGGAGGGTGATCCATTGAGTCACTCTTACTATCAGATATGCTCCAATTCTCTACTCAAAACAACAACACACAAACCAAAACTAAAAATTAAGTAAGTTCAACTATGACTAACAAGAACAAAATTCAACTTAACTAAAGAATCTTTAACCAACACTACTCCCCGGCAGCGGCGCCATTTTAATTTCATGTATCAGGACACTTCATCCAATATTAAGTGCCAACGATCGTTAGTAAATAATATAACCCAACTAAGTGAGTTGGGGTCGAATCCCAAAGGGAGTGGTACATGCTTAAGATTCAAGAGCCAAGTACAAATATGTTCAAGTCAATCATAGGTAAATACATTTACGAATAAAAACATAATTCAAGTTAAAGGGTGGCACAAGTGTCAAATATGGGGGTTTGGTTTTAACTATCATCTACAACAACAACAATTAACACTAATTAACAAGTAAAGAGACGGGTTCTTGGGATGTGATTGGATTATAGGCTAAGGTAGACAAATAGGTAATCGCAATTGATAGTAAATAGCTGTAAATCAGTGAATAAGCTAGACTTTAGTGGGGATAAAATTTATCTCAAACAATTTACCCCGACTTAAATTGGTTTCTCTCGAACACTAATAAGCAACAATTAAGAACAGCCTATGCTTTAGTCCATTCACTCTCTCGAGCTGAACCCATGACGATCCAATACCCACAAACCATCAAATCAGTAATCTTGGTTTTAAAACCTCTCTCGAGCAAGCAAAAAACATGAAGGTATAATTGCATTTGCAACTACAACCCTTTAAATTAAACCAAAATTACTGATTCAAATCACCTTTAAACAACATTTAAATTATCAATTAACCATACCCATAAGCTAAATCAGTCCATAATCACATAATCACACTTCAAGATTTGGGGTTTTAGCTAGACATCATAAAAAGATAGAAATCGTTACCAAATTGTGTTTCCATTAACTGGGTAAGATTAATTTCGTCTTTACAAAGGTCTAAAGTGAAGAATCTCAAAGTCCCACTTCCAATTTCTCAAAAATGGGAAACTTCAATTCTTCAAAGCTAAGGAAAATATTGTCTCCAAACTCAGAGTTCTATTCTATGAAAATTGATTTTCGAGACTGTGGAGATCCCTAATATGCCAGTTGATACAAATGTGTCTCCGGCTACCACCGGAGAAGAGATTCAAGCCAAGGAGGTAGTTGTTGCCGAGTCTGAGGCTGAAACCGATGAGGAGCACCTTGGTGCTGATTAGGAGACTTCTTATAAGGGCCTGATAGGGGTTGAGGAGGAGATGATAGATTCAGCCATGCAAATTTCTTTTGCAGACACCACCATGGCCATATCTAGTAATACTGATACCCTGGGCATTGATACCTCGATAAATGGAGCAACTCTGTAGACAGGATCTTCTTTACCTCCCTCTTTGTCGTTTTTATTGATTTTTAGTGTTTTGATTGCATTTGAGGACAAATTGCTTTTTGTTTGTGGTGGGGTGAGGTATTTCCATACCTACCTCTTGTGATTATTACTTTTGTTTATATATTAGGTTGTGTGCTGTAAATTGTGTTTTGGCTATGTTTTGTGGATGTTTGAGCTTGTGGCTCCTTATTTTAATTGCAAATGGTTTCGGATTTTTGACCTTTCTAAAAAAATTTGCCACTTCTTCTGTGTTTAACTATGGTTGTTCTTGTGCAAATTTGAGTATCGGTTATGATCAATACTGATGACTTGAATAGTGCTCTTAATCAAACACAAATGAATGTGCGGCTTCGATGAGGCCAAATGAAGTTGCATAGACAATATGTGAACTTTTTTGCATCTCGTTTTGACTAGTCGATTATCGAATGGAGTCTCTTGTGATGAAAATTGCACACTAGCGAAAGTGTGGAGTCTTGTTTGATATTGGTGTCAATGCCTTGTGTTATGAGCTTACCATGAACCATGTGTGATTAAACCTACAATTTTCCCCATTGGTCCAGTTGACTAAGTGATGCACGCTCTTTAAATGATCTTAGGCAACAATTTTAAAGAGTGAAACAATTTGACATTATACCTCTTTTGTGGCCAACCTTGTGAGTGTGTAAACTTTGCTTGAACACCCTTTGAGCCTTACCCTTTTTCTTGGAAGAAACATGATGCAATTGTGACCTTTCTTCATACATTCACCCATAATCCTCATGAGGTGTGGTTTGTTTGAATAGCCAACTTAGGCCAAAAGCTGAAGTTGGGGTGTGGTGAAAAGAGAAGGTAAATCAAGAAGTGTGAAGAAATCCCTTTTTATCCATGGTTTTGAAAAACATGGAACCCCTCCATATAAGAAAAGAGAGAGAAAATAAGAAAAAGTAAAAAAGAAAGAAAAAATTGTGAATAAAGTTGTGAAAGTTGCAAAAGAAATGGGGTGTTCGGTATTACCTAAAAAGTGAATAATGGGGTGAATTTTGAGCATGAATGAGAATGTTGAAGAAAAGGAAAGAAAGTGATATTCATACCACATTTCATGAGGATTGCAGCCACTGAGACTAAATGACCTAACCTTTACACTCGGCCCCGTTACAAGCCGTGGAAAGATCTTTTCGATCTTGAGTGAGCTGAGGCGAGTGTTATTGGAAAATAAAGGCAAACCTATGAGTGAGTAATGCATGTGTTCATCTTTGTAAGTGTGGGAGTTGTATGTGATTCCGGAACTATAAAGTGTTGAACCATTGTGTGTGAATGTGGAATCATCTTTGTGTGAGGGTATTTGAGTACCTTTGTTGAGCTTGAACTTGCATTTGAAGCAAGTATTGTGAACTTAAGAATCATTGATAATGGTGAGTCACAACTTGAATCTTTGAGTGAACAATTGATCCTTGCATGAATAAGTTGAGTATTGTTGTGTGCATTCATGATTGAGTCATGTGTAGCACTGTTTAAGACATCCTTTTTGAACTGCTGAACTTTAGTTTTACTTGAGGACAAGAAAAAGTTTAAGTTGGGGTGTTGATGAGTCCGAGATTTGGACTCATTTAGGGCTTTATTTACAATGATTTACTGTCCTCAAATGCTTATTTTGTGCCAATAACTAATGTAAACCCCTTGATTTCTAGGTATTTGGATTGACAAACAAAGCAAGGACACTAATTTGCAAAAAGGAACAAAGCAAGCTGAAAGAATGAAGAAAAGTAAGCCTGGTGATCGTCACGTCTACTTGGCGAGTTGCCAAACGGCTTTTTGACCACCAAAAGTTCCAGTGTGCCAAGCCCTGAAGGAAAGAACCAAGTCGGCGAGAGAAAGAAGCAGTCGGTGGATCACCGAGTGGTTCCGCGATGCAGTGTTGGATCGCCCAAAGTTACAGACCCTTAGGATGTTGAAGACCAAAGTGGAAAGGCGATGGAATTGACCAAAGGGCGGATCAGCGAGCCCGACTTACTTCGCCGGGTGACTCTTTGCAGCATATTTTTGCTGACCATAAATACATTTTTGAACATTTAGTTTGGTATCATATTTTCATAACAACTAATTTTCATTTTCGAATTGTAATTATTCTGAGTATTGAGACAAGTTTTTTCTAGTTTTCCCTAAGCTTTGGAGAATTGAAGTTTTTCACTTTTGAGAAATTGGAAGTAGGTCTTTGAGATTATTCGACTTGGAACATTGTAAAGACGAAATTGATCTTATCCAGTTGAGGGAAACTCAATTTGGTAACGATTTTTATATTTTTATGATGTCTAGCTAAAACCCCAATTATTGGGGTGTGATTATGGGTTGATTTAGTTTATGGGTATTGCTAATTGTTAGTCTAAATGTCGTTTAGAAGTGAGTTCAATCATTAATTGTGGTTTAATTTAAGAATTGTAGTTGCAAATGCAGTTCTACCCTTGTGTTTTTGGCTTGCTCGAGAGAGAGGTTTTAAAATTAAGATTATTGATTGATGGTCTGTGGGTATTGGGTTGTCATGGTTCCGCTCGAGAGAATAAATCCTAAACCCTTTTCCACACATTCAGCTCGAGAGAGTGAATGAACTAAGGTGCAGGTTGTTCTTATTTTGCATGCTCGTCGATGTTCGAGAGAAATCGACTTGATTTAGGGTAAATTGTTCCAGAGAAAGTTGACCTCCTCTATAGTCTAGCTTACTCACTAATATTTAGCTATTTTCTAATAGTTGCAATTATCCATTTGTCTACATTAGCCTATAATCGAATCACATCCCAAGAACCCGTCTCATTATTGTTATTTTCTATTGTTTGCTGCTGTTGTAGTTGATAATTTCAAACCAAAACCCCCTTATTTGACATTTGTGTCACCACCTGATTTGTATTATGTTTTTATTCGATAATGTCTATTCCTATGACTGATTTGACCATGGTCACACTTTACTATGGAATCTTAAACACGTACCGCTCCATGCTGGATTCGACCCCAACTCATTTTGTTGGGTTATATACTGATTAATGATCGTTGATGCTTAGAATTGGATGAAGTGTCTTTGATAGCGTTATTCAATCAGAACACGGATCGTCTACACAGCTCGATGATTAACACCGGGAATGGGAGCGAAGTCTGTCACTTCTTGGCCATCCTGGCCACCTCATGCTCAATCAATAACCCCAAATTCAGTGACTGGCGAGAAATGATGTCCTCAAGACAGGTTGTCTTCGAGTGTTTGTGGATGGACTATTCTGGGATGGTATGATAGTGTTGTTGATGACTCCGAACCAATATGTGGCAGCAACATTCAGGTCCTTCTCTATAGGTGCGCCAACCTCTATCCACCTTGGGGTTTCATCATATAGAACGGGTGCCAGCCAACCCTTCAGATCTTCCAAGGTCTTCTTTTGAATTAAATTAATGTACAAATGCATGAAATTGTAAGTGCACCCAGAACAACATTTATATCAGCACTTTCACACTTCACCTTTTTGCCCCTAACTATCACAGAATCAACTAGTTTGAAGACACTGGCCTTCTTCTTCTCTTTCGGCAGCCAAATCTTTATAAGTCGAATAGAACTCTTAGACCCAATAAGGAATATAGGGACCCGGGGTTTAGTGAAAATCTCTAACTTATGGCACTTGAGAGTGCTCTATAACTTTGGATATCTGTCCACCACACCATCTGCTGACAATCTTTTCTCCTCAAGAATAGTCATCAAACCCTCGGCCTTTAGTCTGTTGAGAGACCGGGTAGGAGGACCACGTACTGGTGGCATCGGGACCACAGTCTGTGCGGAAGTTGGAAAAGGAGGAGGAGTCTGAGGCACCGGGATCCTAGACAGTTCATTCATTGTCTTGGAGCAATGTTCTGCTATCCGGGCCTGTAAAAACTCGTCGTCCTCAGGCTCAGAGATAGAAACCTGAGAATCCTGTGATTCCCCCTCAATGTGTGATGAGGTGAGGTGAGTCTCGTAGATTCCCTCACTATTGGAGTTGTACTCCGGTGTCTCAGCTATGAGCGCCTTGCCTTTTCCTTCCTTGGTAGGGAGTTTGTCTTCCTTTTCTCTGGATGCAGCTGCACCCTCATCTATAACTATTCCACGTGCCCACTTGTGGGGTGGCATGTCTCTTCCAGACACTTTGGGTCTAGCCATTTCTGCAAAACCACATAGAAAAATGTTAGAAAAAGTTCCAGAAAAGTTCAGAAAATCAGTTCAAGAAAGACTCGCCCAATAACTTTAGCGAGCCAGATCGGGCTCACTGATAGTACCAGCAGAAAAATTTCACAGATTCAAAGCTGGTCGGTGATGTCCAGAGCCATTCGGCGGATCTCCGACACTATTTGGTGAACCAAAAGTAGCTCACCGAAAGTTACAGTGTATTTTAAGGATTAGGGGCGCAGAAGGGAGATTAAAAAGGACTTTCGGCGAGTCGCCGAGTGAACTCGGCGATCTGAGGCATATTGCCGAAAGTTACAAACTCAAAGTAAACAATTCAAGGAAATTAAGGGCAATCTGGGGGGTGTTTGGCGAACCGTCAAACCACTCGGCGAGCCCGACTTGGCTCGCCAAATGGCACTTTGTGCCAGTTTTCTACCCCGTTTTTTCAAAATTAAGAACATACACTATGAAATTAAGGTCAGACCCGTACTACCCATGCCCTCGGGGTACTCAGAGTTCCCCCGATTTCACCAAAATTGGCCATTTCACGTCTTTTGCCCTTAAGAATGACGTCAACCACTCCATCATTGGGAAAAATACGCCATTTAGAACAATTTGGAGTTACTCAGACTTCACCCCGCTAGAACTAACACAAATTCACTGCAACCCAACAATTTAGACTCGATTTTAAACAAGCACAACATGAGATTCACAATTAAATGCCGATTAAACCTTATTTCTATTAAAATTAGGCAAACAAACACAAAATGATAACCCAACAACAATCAACAGACATTACCAATTGCATTCGAGTTAAACCACATATGGAGTTTGGGGTTCGGAAAACTAACCTTGAAGCCGAAAACTAGATTGCAACGCTAGGCGGCAAAGTATTCAAAACCAATCTTGAGTATAGATTTCACATGATATGAGAGTAAAAACACAAAAATACGAATGATCTACTTTAGGGTACGAGAGTATATGGTTAAAAATGGCAGAAGATGAAAGATTTTGAAGGTTTAAACTGTTTGGCCTTTAAAACCTTTCAGTCCGCGCTCCATTCGGTGGTATAAGCCGCGCCTGTTGAACCAATGGCCGAATGGTCATTTAGCTCGCCGACTTTTATAGAAGTCCCAACAATTTGGGGGCCTACACCGCAAACGAAGTCTGGCTCGCCGACCTATTAGGCGAGTCGCCGACTGAGCTTTTGGCTCGCCGAGTTTTAAAGAGTTCCCATTCAAGCTGGATAGTTCAAATGGCGGTCCATGTCGGGGCTCTCCAACCTCTTTGGCAGTTCCCCGACTAGAATTTTGCTCGCCAAATTACCTATTTTCCAACACTTTTCACTTTTCACTTTTCACTTTTCAACCTGCACAATCAACACCCGTTATTCAAAAACTACAATTAAAACACCAAAACCATGGGTTGCCTCCCAAGAAGCACCTTAGTTTACATCGTGTCATGACGTGGATACGCTCTCTAGGATCATTCTTCGGGTTTACCAAGGTATCACTTGGTAGGCCCCTTTTGGCCTTGGATTCAAATGAGAAGAAATTGACCCATTTGTGTTTCCAATTGCTTGATTGACACTTAATGAGAGGTGACCGTCTGATTAAGTGTAGAGACGTCTTCTTTCATTTCTTTCAATACTTTGTCCGACCCTTCTACCTTATTGAGAATGCGTGAGAGCATGTATTCTGTACGACATTTTCCGACTCCTTGGGCTTTTGACACTCATGGGGTGGGACGTATCTATCCTTGTCACCATCCCTTTCCTTCCAAGTAGCATTGTGGTCACGACATTCCCTGTCACGATCTCTCCATCCCTCATCTCTATTCCATCCTGGATTTCCACCGACCTTGGTTAGTTTGAACGATATCCTCCTCCTTGATGAGCAACGAAGTTCACTTCCTCATTGTACAACGCTTCAAATTGAGCTTCTTCAGGATTTTCTCCACTAACACCTTTAAACCACTACCCATCATATTTTTCGCCAATAGATCCAACTGGGTCATCATTTTTTTCATGTTTTGGTCTCTCTCTTGATCCTTTTCGATATGCTCTTTTGTCATCCTAAAAGTAAGAGGCGACACTTGGTCCTCACGAGTGTACCACTCTTTATTTATCTTGGTCATTCCATCAAGGAGTTGAGACGCTACTTCATCGGGTTGTTACATTATACCTCTGGGAATAAGTTGATCAGCAACTCCTTTGTTCACCGAGTCAAGGCTCCTATAGAAGTATTGCAGCAATATATGTTTGGGCAGTCCGTGAGTCGGGCATAGAAGTACCAACTTCTTAAATCTCAGCCATGTCTCATGTATAGGTTCACCTTTCAAGCATTTGAAACCTTGGATACTATCCCTGAGCGTCATCATCCTTGATGTGGGAAAGAATATTACATAGAAGGTTGTGGTAAGTTCATCCTAAGAGGTGATGGAGTCCCTCGGTAATTCAATCAACCATTTTGTAGCTTCACCCATCAAAGAGAATGGGAACAACTTAAAACGGACTTATTCTTGTGATATGTTCTTGAATGAGAAAGGACCACAAACGTCCACAAAGTTCTGAATATGCTCATGGGGGTCTTCGGGAGCCAATCCTCCATATAGACCTTTCATTTGGAGCAATTGTTCTAGTAACATGGAAGACAGTATTCCCTTCAATTGGAGGTAGACGTATTGCACCAACACCACCCAATTAGATTGGGTCATTCGCATCAATAAGATTCCCAATATTGTCTTGGTGGCCCACTTGGCTACCATTACTCCTGTTCACGCTTATCTCTTCCTCTGTTCAAAACAAGCAACACAAACTAAAGTAAGTCGATTCAACTACAACTAAAAAGATCACAATTCAACTTCAATAAAAGAATTTTAAACAACACCACTCCCTGGCAGCAACACCATTTTGATTAACTTTTCAAGCACGTCTCATCCAATTCTAGGTGCAAACGATCATTAACTAGTATAAAACACAACAAAGAGTTGGGATCGAACCCACATGAGCGGTACGTGTTCAAATTAAATTATGAACTACAAATGTGGTCTAATTAGTTATACGAATAAAAATTATCAAAAAAGACATGTAAACAAGTCTAAGGGGGTGACAACGATTGTCAGATTGGGGGTTTTGATAGGCAATTATCAGCTACAATGCAATCAAACACTAAGGAAATAACAATAAAGAGAGGAATTCTTGGGATGTGATTGATTATTGGCAAATTTCACTATATGGGTAATTAAAACTACTAACAAATAGTTAAATATCAGTGGGTAGGATGGACTATGAGTGAAATAGTTTTCTCTCAAACAACTATCACGTTTCAAGTGATCTCTTTCGAACGTCAACAAGCTTAGAAAATAAGAACATCCCACAACCTTTATACATCCACTCTTTCGAGCTAAATGGGTTGGATTGGGTTTAGGATTTCCTCTCTAGAGCTGAACCCATATAAACCCAATACCTACAAACCATTAATCAAAAGCTTTGGTTCCAAAACCTCTCTCTCTCAAGCAAGCTAAGAACTTAAAATTAGAATTGCATTTGCAACTACAATTCATAGATTAAAACTCATCTAATGATTAAACCCTTTTAAATATAGCATTTAAATCAGTAATTAACAATACCCATAAGCTAATTCAACCCATAATCACCTGATCACACACCCAAGAATTGGAGTTTTAGCCAAACTTCATAAAAAGGTAAAAACAATTACCAACTAGATTAGCTACCCGGGGTAATAGTTTCCAAGCCTTTTACAATGTTCCAAAATGGTTAAATTTAGAAAATCACTTGCAAACCCTCAAAATTGAGCTTAGAAATCCTCAAAGTCTATAATAAGAACTGAAACTAATAGAAAACTTTAACTCTAGAATGGGAAGTGCAATCTCTGGGAGAGAACTCCAATATCTGGGTGAGAACCTCTTCAAAATTCCTTTTAAATTCCAATTTATAGTTTCCCAAAATTTAGCCTGCAAGTCCAGTTGGCGGAATAAGTTGGGCTCGCCTAGTGGTTCGGCGATCCACCTTTTGCTCTTTTCCATCGCCATTTTGCATTGGTCATTAGCCTCCCAGGTCGTGTAGTTTTGGGCGATCCAACTTATTGTCACAGAGTGGATCGGGGATTTGTCAATTGGCCATTTCTGTCACCAACATGGTTTCTTCCCCCGGGCTGAAACACTAGATCTTTAGGCGAGCTAAAGAGTCACTTAGCGGTTCGCGGAGTGGTTTTGGCGATCACAAGGATCACTTTTCTCCACTTCTTCTGCTTGTTTTACTCCTTTTTGCATGTTAGTGTCCTTGCCTTGCTCCTTAGCTCACATATCTGAGAATCAAGGTTTTAACATCAGTTTATAGCATAAATTAGGCATTTGAGGACACTAAAACTATCAAAAGAAAGCCCAAAATGAGTCCAAATCTCGGACTCATCAGTATCCCATAAAAACACATGTTGTACCTCTAGGTTCAAACTTCCCCTGTGTTGAGCCACAGTGGATGCATAGCACATACACCCAAAACATTTGAGTGTCATATTCAGTCTTTTTTCAAACAAGAGCTCAAAAGGAGTTTCACTTTGAAGAACTTTGAAAGGCAATAAGTTTATCAAAAGTGTAAAGATCAAGATGCA
>JAJOOG010018338.1:0-38269 GCA_029582565.1 Solanum infundibuliforme | reverse complement strand
AATTTAAATAAAAAAGATTAATTTAATCATAACCTTAAATACATATTTCAAAGTTCAATCACATGCCAAAAGTCAGGCAAATTGGCTCCTTGTTGGTTGAATACCTATGACTATATGAATTTGGACACATAGAGAAAAAGAAACCTTAAAAAAAATTGTTTCATTTTTAATGATTAATTTTTGGTTGGTTTAATTATTGGAAGTATTAAATTAATTACTATACTTAGTAAGAAAGAATAAAAACGAAGGAATCATTAATATACAGAGTGCATGTTAAGGTATTATTATTGTTCCAAAATCAGCTCGATGTACAAAGTATTTCACATTCATGGGAATTCGAAAAAAAAAACTGCACGCCTTAAGACTAGCTAGGTTTATTGTCACATGCAATGCCAGTGTACCGTGTACACCTTAAGACTAGCTAGCTAGGTAAACCAACTGCACTGTCTTCTAGAAATTGATTCAGAATTTAAATTTAGTGAATTCAGAATGTAACTAAACATATATATTCAAAATTTAAAAAAACTTATTTGCACTAAACCAAACCATAAGTCCTATATAAAAGCCAAACTTAAATGCTCAAATTATTTTCTTTTCTTTCTCACCAAGGATCCATCCGGAGAAGCCTCTCTATCCTATAAAAGTAGTTGTAAAATCTACGTACATTCTATATATCCTTTCCAGACTCTATAGAGATTACATTGAGTACGTTATTGTATATAAACGTTATTGTATATAAAAGGGGATAATCCACCAGCTTAGTGGTATCTTAATTCATTGGGCACTTATGCCAAGTTGCAATCTTTCTCCCGGCCCAAGTCAGCCCACTAACTAAATGTATGGGAAAAAGCAAAAGACATTTGCACCAAAAGAAAAAAAAAGAGAAAAAAGAGAGGATAATTTAAAAGCAATGTCCATGTAGCTAAAGTATTTACCTAATTAGCTCAGTTTTTATGGATATTCACAATTACTTTTTTCATAAATATAACATTTGGATAAATTTTGCTATATCATTTTTCATCATTATATATTATATGTAATCCCAAGATTATTTTGGTGATATGTATTTCAGACTATTTTTTTGAAAATCTTTACGGAAGCCTCTGTAATAAGTTGGAGAAGGAGTACGTATAGTCTAACCATGACCCACGTTATATTTGAACATTTAGGGGTCATTTAAAGAAAATATGCGATTTTCTAATTTTTTTTTGTGAATGCTAACTCAATAATATTTTTAAAATATAACTTTCGGTCAATCGTTTTGATTTTTTTTATAGGACCCTCACTATAACTTTATGAGGACTTCTGTAATGAGTTGGGGAAACATTGCGTATAGTTCCACCATTTAAGGCATATTTTACATTTATGAGCCAAATTTTAGGAATTAACCGACTTTCTTCATTTTTTGTGTGTATTAGCCCATAATCTGGTGCCTTGGAGCACTTAATTTTATTTTTTCTGAAAAAACTTTATTAGGACCTCCGTAATGAGTTGGGGGAAGCAATGCGTATTGTCCTACTCTTTTTAAGGCATATTTTCGCATTTAGGAGCCAACTTTTAGGAACTAGCCAACTTTTTTAGTTTTTCATGTGTATTAGCCCATGGATTTAGCGCCTTGGATTACCAAAAAAAAAATTTGAAAAAACTTTATAAGGACCTCAGTATTGAGTTGGGGAAGCATTGCGTATAATCCCACCATTTTAAGGCATATTTTTACATTTACAAATCAACTTTTAAAAATTAGCCGACTTTCTTCATATTTCGTGTGTATTACTCCAGTGTCAAGGCTTTCAAACCAAGACCGAGAAAGCTCAATCAATAAAGAGTATTTTAGTGGAATGGTTTAGGCAAGCCTTTCTTCCTTTGTTAACTTAAAGGCTATGTAGAATCCTAGGTTTCACTTTATCTGACACCTTGGAGCACCCAAACTATTTTTTGAAAAAACTTTATGAGGACCTCCGTAATGAGTTGGAGAAGTACTGCGTGCAGTCCCATCATTTTCTTAAGGCATATTTTCGCATTTACAAGCCAATTTTTAGGAGTTAGTCGATTTTCTTGATTTTTCGTGTGTCTTAGCCAATGAATCTATCCCGTTGGAGCACCCAATTTTTTTTTTTGAAAAAACTTAATGAGGACCACCATAGTGAGTTGGGGAAGCATTGTGTATAGTTCCACCAATTTTTAAGGCATAATTTCGCATTAACGATCCAACTTTTAGGAATTAACCGACTTTCATGGTTTTTTCGTGTGTATAAACCCACAGATCTAGCGCCTTGGAGTACTCAAAATATTTTTCTGAAAAAACTTTATAAGGACCTCCCTAATGAATTGGGAAGCATCCGTATAGACCCACCAGTTTAAAGGTATATTTTTGCATTTACGAACCAACTTTTAGGAATTAGCCGACTTTCTTGGTTTTTCATGTGTATTAGCCCATGGATTTGGCACCTTGCAACACCTAAAATATTTTTCTAAAATAACTTTATGAGCACCTCCGTAATTAGTTGGGGAAGCATTGCGTATAATTCTAAAATTTTCTGAAGGCATATTTTCACATTTATGAGCCAACATTTAGAAAGTAACCGACTTTCATGGGTTTTCATGTGTATTAGCCCATGTATATGTTGTCTTGGAGTACCCAATTTTTTTCTGAAATAAATTTATGAGGACATTCGTAATGAGTTGGGAAAACATTGTGTATAGTCCACTCTTTTTAAGGTATATTTTCGCATATATGAGCCAACTTTTAGAAATTAACCAACTTTATTGGTTTTTCGTGTGGATTAATAGATCTAGCGCATGGAGCACCCATAATTTTTTTTTTGAAAAACTTTATGAGGACCTTCTTAATGAGTTGGAGAAGCATTGCGTATAGTCTCACCATTTTAAGGCAAATTTTTGCATTTACGAGCCAACATTTAGGAATCAGCCGATTTTTTTTTTATTTTCGTGTGTATTAGTCCATAGATCTGGCGCCTTGGAGCACCCAATTTTTTTCCAGAAAAACTTTATGAGGACCTCCGTAATGAGTCGGGGAAGCATTGCGTATAGTCCCACCATTTTAAGGCATATTTTCACATTTACAAATCAACTTTTAGAAATTAGCCAACTTTCTTCTTTTTTCGTGTGTATTAAATCCACATATTTGACGCCTTAGAGTACCCAAACTATTTTTATGAAAAAACTTTATGAGAACCTCCGTAATGAGTTGGGGAAGTATTGCGTGTAGTCCTACAATTTTCTTAAGGCATATTTTCGCATTTACGAACCAACTTTTAGGAATTAGTCGACTTTCTTGATTTTTTGTGTATCTTAGCCAATGGATCTAGCGCCTTGGAGCACCCAAAATATTTTTCTGAAAAAACTTAATGAGGACCATCATATTGAGTAGGGGAAACATTGCGTATATTCCTACAATTTTGAGGCATATTTTCGCATTTGCGAGCCAACTTTTAGCCAATTTTCTTATTTTTTTCATGTGTATTAGCCCATTGATCTAGCACCTTAGAGCACCCAAAATGTTTTTTTTGAAATAACTTAATGAGAACCTCTGTAATGAGTTGGGGATACATTGCTATAGTTCCACCATTTCTAAGACATATTTTTGCATTTATGAAAAATAGCCGACTTTCTTGGATTTTCGTAAGTAATATCTCATAGATCTTGAGCCTTGGAGAATCTAAGAAAATTTTCTGTAAAAAAAACTTTATGAGGACCTCCTGTATCACAAAAAATCGATGGAATATAGCACATGAAAAATGGTAAAATATGGTTTTCCCCACTTTAGGACTCGTTTGAACTTGAATATGCGCCTGTTTGCCCCTCAAGACCAACTCACGCCATTAATAAGGTCGTAACAGACGTCCATGAAAAACTTCAATAAAAATCAAGCCAGAATCTTGTATCACCAAAAATCCCATAGCACCCAACTTTTTTTTCTCAAAAAACTTTATGAGGACCTCCGTACTGAGCTGGGGAACCATTACGTATACTCACACCATTTTTCTAACATCCATTTCCGCATCTACATGCCTTTTTTTAGGAATCGCTCAAAATGCTCTATTTTTCGTGTGTATTAGCCCATGGATCAAATGTCCGGAGCACCCAAATTTTTTTCCTCAAAAATATTTATGAGGACCTCCATTTTGAGTTGGGGAACCATCACGTATACTCACACCATTTTTTTCACGCCCATTTCCGTATCTACATGCCCTTTTTTAGGAATCGCGCAAATTACTCTATTGCTCGTGTGTTAATGCCCATGAATCTAGCGCCTAGAGCACCCAAATTATTTTCCCCAAAAGACTTATTGAGTTTGGAAACCATCACATATACTCACACCAATTTTTTCACATCATTTCCGCATCTACAGACCCTTTTTTAGGAATCACGCAAATTGCTCTATTTTTCGTGTGTATTATCCCATGGATCTGGTGCTAGGAGCATCCAATATATTTTTCTAAAAAATCTTTAAAAAGACATCCGTATTAAGTTGGGAAACCATCACGTATACTCACACCATTTTTTTCAAGCTCATTTTCGCATCTACAGATCCGTTTTTAGGAATCGAGCAAATTTCTTTATTTTTTGTGTATTAGCCCATGGATATGACGTCCAGAGCACCCAATTTTTTACCTCAAAAAACATTATGAAGACCACCGTATTGAATTGGGGACCATCACGTATATTCAAATCATTTTTTTCACTCCCATTACCGCATCTGCAAGCCTTTTTTAGGAATCACGCAAATTAATCTATTTTCGTGTTTATTAGTCCATGAATCTAGAGCCTGGAGCACATACTTTTATTCTCAAAAAACTTTATGAGGAACTCCATATTGAGTTGGGGAACTATCACGTATACTCACATCATTTTTTTCACGCCCATTTCCGCATTCACAAGGCCCTATTTTGGAATCGTGCAAAGTGCTCTATTTTCGTGTATATTTGTCCGTGGATCTGGTGCCCGGATCACCCAAAAGTTTTTTAACAAAAAAAAATATGAGGACCTCCGTATTGATTTGGGAACCATCATGTATACTCACACAATTTTTTTCATGCCCATTTCCGCATCTACTGGCCCTTGTTTAGAAATCGCACAAATTGCTCTATTTTTCATGTGTATTAGCCCATGGATCAAATAGAGTTGAACCAAGTAACATTGCAAAGACATAATAATAGTAGGGTCGGGATATCCCCACCTTCCGAACCGGACGTGAGGGTCTCCCCTCATCCGGCTCTCTACAGGGGAATCTCCACTCATTACTTCCCCTAATATCCTTTCTTTTCCACATCATGGGGGTTTACAGGAGATCCCAGAGGCTCACATCACGCCTGGAGCACTCAATTTTTTTTTCTCCAAAAATTTTATGAGGATCTCCGTATTGAGTTAGGAAACCATCACGTATACTCACACCATTTTTGCACGTCTATTTCTGAATCTACAAGGCCCTTTTCTAGGAATCGCGCAAATTGCTCTATATTTTGTGTGTTTTAGCCCATGTATCTGGTGCCCAGAGCACCAAATTTTTTTTTATCAAAATACTTTATGAGGACCTCCGTATTGAGTTGGGGAACCAACACGTTTACTCACACCATTATTCTCACACTCATTTTCACATCTACAGACCCTTTTTTAGGAATCATGCAAATTACTCTATTTTCCATATGTATTAGCCCATGGATCTGGCGCTTTATGAATCGCCATTTTAGTTGGGGAACCATCATATATACTCACACTATTTTATTTATGCCCATTTTCGCATCTACATGCCTTTTTTGAGGAATCGCGCAAATTCCTTTATTTTTCATGAGTATTAGTACATGGATATAGCGCCCGGAGCACCTAAATTTTTTTTCTCAAAAAACTTTATGAGAATCTCCGTATTGAGTTGGGGAACCATTACGTATACTCACACCATTTTTCTAACATCCATTTCCACATCTACAAGGCCCTATTTTAGGAATCGCGCAATTTGCTCTATTAATCGTGTGTATTATCCCATGAATCTGTCGCCCGGAGCACCAAAATATTTTTTATCAAAAAACTTTATGAGGACCTCCGTATTGAGTTGGGGAACCATCATGTATACTCACACCATTTTTATCACGTTCATTTCTGCATCAACAAACCCATTTTTAGGAATTGTGCAAATTGCTTTATTATTTTTGTGTATTAGCATATGGAATTGGCTCTCGAAGCACCCAAAAAAATTTCTCAAAAAACTTTATGAGGACCTCAATATTGTGTTGGGGAGCCATCACATATACTCACACTATTTTTTTCACGCCCATTTCCGCATCTAAATGTCTGTTATTAGAAAACGCGCAAATTGCTCTATTTTTCGTGTGTATTATCCCAGGGATCTGGTGTCCAGAGTACCCAAATTTCTTTTCTCAAAAACTTTATGAGGACATTTGTATTGATTTGGGGAACTATCACGTATTCTGAGACCATTTTTTTCACGTCCATTTCTGCATCTACAAAACACTTTTTTAGGAATCGGGAATCGCGCCTTCACATCTACAAGCCTTTTATTAGGAATCGCGCCAATTTCTTTATTTTTCGTGTGTATTAGCCCATGAATCCCAAAAAAATTGTTCAAAAAACATTATGAGGACCTTTATATTGAGTTGGGGAACCGTCACGTATACTCACACAATTTTTCTCACACCCATTTCCGCATCTACATCCCTTTTTTTAGGAATCGCGTAAATTCATCTATTTTCGTGTGTATTAAACCATGGATGCGGCGCCCGAAGCATACACAATATTTTTATCAAAAAACTTTAAGAGGATCTCCGTATTGAGTTGGGGAACCATCACGTATACTCACACCATTTTTTCAATCCCATTTTTGCATCTACATGCCTTTTTTTAGGAATCGCGCAAATTGTTTTATTTTTCGTGTGTATTAGCCCATGGATCTGGCACCCGGATCACCTACATTTTTTTTTCTCAAAAAACTTTATGAGGACATCTATATTGAGTTTGAAAACCATCACGTATACTCACACCATTTTTTCACGTCTATTTTCACATCTACAAGCCTTTTTTTAAGAATCGTGTAAATTGTTCTATTTTGTGTGTGTAATTTTTATTATCGAAATATCTTATAGGACCTACATATTGAGTTGGGGAACAATCATGTATATTCACACAAATATTTTCACGCCAATTTCCGCATCCACAAGCGCTTTTTGAGGAATTGCGCTAATTACTTTATTTTTCATGTGTATTAGCCAATGGATCTGGCACCTGGATCACCCAAAGTTTTTTTCTCAAAAGACATTATGAGGACATTCGTATTGAGTTTGGGAAACATCATTTATACTCATATCATTTTTTCACGCCCATTTCCGCATCTACAAGGCCTTTTTTTAGGAATTGTGCAAATTCGTCAATTTTCCATGGGTAAGAGCCTATGGATCTGGTTCCCGTAGGATCCAATTTTTTTTATCAAAAAATATTATGAGGACCTCCGTACTGAGTTGAGGAACCATCACGTCTATTCACACCATTTTTCTCACACCCATTTCCGCGTCTATAGGCCCTTTTTTAGGATTCACGCAAATTTCTCTATTTTTAGTGTGTTAATATTGGCCCATAAATCTATCGTCCGGAGCACCAAATTTTTTTTCTCAAAAAACTTTATGAGGAACTTAGTATTGAGTTGGGGAATGTTAATATATACTCACACCATTTTTTTATTCCCATTTCCGCATCTACATGCCCTCTTTTAGGAATCGTGCAAACTGCTCTATTTTTCCTGTATATTTGCCCATAGATCTGGCGCCCAGAGGATCCTTATCTTATTTCTCAAAAAACTTTATGAGGACATCCGTATTGATTTGGGAAACCATCAGGTATACTCACACCATTTTTTTCACGCTCATTTCCGCATCTACAAGGCCCTTTTTCAGAATCGCACAAATTGATCTGTTTTTCGTGTGTATTAGCCCATTTATCTGGCGCATGCAGCATCCAAATTTTTTATCAAAAAACTTTACCAAAACCTCTGTATTGAGTTGGGAAACCATCATGTATACTCACACTATTTTTCTCACGTCATTTCTGCATCTTTCGGCCCTTTATTAGGAATCGCGCAAATTAATCTATTTTTCGTGTGGATTAGCCCATTGATCTGGCTACCGGAGCACCCACATTATTTTTTCTCAAAAATCTTTGAGGACATCCGTATTGAGTTGGGAACCATCATGTATACTGACAACATTTTTTCACGCCCATTTCTGCATCAACAAGCCCTTTTATAGGGATCGTGCAAATTGCTCTATTTTTCGTGTGTATTAGTCCATTTATTGGGCGCCTGGAGCACCCAATTTTTTTCTCAAATAACATTATCAGGACATCCGAATTGAGTTTGGAACTATCAAGTATACTTGAACCATTTCTTTCACACCCATTTCCGCATCTACTGGCCCTTTTTTGGAAATCGTGCAAATATCTTTATTTTTCGTGTGTATTAGCTTATGGCTCTGGCGCTCGAAGCACCTAATATTATTTTCTCAAAAAACTTTACTAGGACATTCGTATTGAGTTGGGTAGCCATCACGTATAGTCACACCATTTTTTCACGCCCATTCGCGCATCTACATTCCCATTTTTAGGAATCGCGCAAATTCTTCAATTTTTCTAGCGTATTAGCACATTGATCTGGCGCCCGGAGCATAAAAAATTTTCTAAAAAAATATTATGAGGACCTCCGTATTGAGTTGGGGAACTATCACGTATACTCACACCATTTTATTCACGCACATTTCCGCATCTACAGGCCTTTTTTTAGGAATCACTCAAATTGCTCTATTTTTCGTGTGTATTAGCCCAAAGATCTGGGGCCGGGAGCACCCAAAAAAAAATTCTTAAAAAACTCTATGAGACCCTCTGTATTGAGTTGGGAAAACACGATGTATATTCACACCATTTTTCACCCCCATTTTCGCACCTACATCCCCTTTTTTAGGAATCGCACAAATTCCCTATTTTTGTGTGTTAATACCCATAGATATGGGCCCGAAGCACCCAAATTTTTTTTATCAAAAACTTTATTCGGACCTTCGTATTGGTTTGGAGAACCATCACGTATACTCACACAATTTTTTTCACTCCCATTTCCGCATCTACAAGACCCTTTTTTAGTAATAGCGCAATTTGCTTGGTGTGTATTAACCCATGAATTTGGCGGCCAGAGCACCAAAAAATTTTTAATCAAAAGAGTATATGAGGACCTCCGTATTAAGTTGAGGAACTATCACATATGCTTACACCATTTTTCACACGCCTTATTTTTGCATCTACAGACCCTTTTTAAGGAATCGCGCAAATTGCTCTATTTTTCATATGCATTATCTAATGGATCTGGCGCCGTGAGCACCGAAATTTTTATTTCAAAAAAAATTATGAGGACATCCGTATTGATTTGGGGAACCATCACGTATACTCACATCATTTTTTCACGCCCATTTCCGCATCTAATTATCCCATGAATCTGGCGCTTGGAGCACCCAAATTTTTTTTCTCAAAAAACTTTATGAGGACCTCCGTATAGAGTTGGGGAACCATCACGTATACTCAAACCATTTTTTTCACTCTCATTTCTGCATCTGCAGGCCTTTTTAGGAATTGCGCAAATTCTTCTATTTTTCGTGTGTATTAGCCCTTAAATTTGGCGCCCGAAAAATCCAAAAAAACAATTCTCAATAAACTTTATGAGAACCTCCGTTTTGAGTTTGGAACCATCACGTATGCTCACACCATTTTTTTCACGCCCATTTACGCATTTACGTGCCCGTTTTTAGGAAATGCTCAAAAATTCCTCTATTTTCGTGTGTATTAACACATGGATCTGGCATCCGGAGCACCCAAATTTTTTTTCTCAAAAACATTTATGAGGACCTCTATATTGAGGTTGGAAACCATCATATATACTCACACCATTTTTTTCAAACATATTTCCGCAACTACAAGGCCCTTTTTTAGGAATCGCAAAAATTACTCAATTTTTCGTGTATATTTATACATGGTTCTGTCGCTCGGAGTACCCAAATTTCTTTTATCAAAAACCTTTATGAGCACCTCTGTATTGAGTTGGGAACCATAACGTATACTCACACCATTTTTTTCACCCCCGTTTACGTATCTACATGCCCTTTTTTAGAAATCGCGCAATTTGCTCTATTTTTCGTGTGTATATTAGCCCATTGATCTAGCGCCCAGATCACCCAACATTTTTTTCTCAAAAAACTTTATGTGGACATTTGTATTGAGTTGGGGCACCATGACGTATAGTCACACCATTTTTTCACTCCCATTTCTGCATCTACATGCCTCTTTTTAAGAATCGTGCAAATTCTTCTATTTTCGTGTTTATTATTAGCCCATGGATCTGGCATTCAGAGCACCAAAATTGTTTTCTCAATAAACTTTATAAGGACATCCGTATTGATTTGGTGAACCAACGCGTATACTCACACTATTTTTTTCACCCACATTTCCGCATCTACATGCCCTATTTAGGAATCGTGTAAATTCATCTTTTTTCGTGTGTATTAGCCCATGAATTGGGCTCCCGGAGTACACAAAAAAAAATTTTCAAAAAACTTCATGAGGACCTCCGTATTGAGTTGGGGAACCATCACGTATATTCACATAATTTTTTTCACGCCCATTTCCGTATCTTCGGGCCCTTTTATAGGAATTGTACAAATTGCTCTAATTTTCGTGTGTATTAGGCCATTGATCTTTCGCCCAAAGCACCCAAAAAAAATTCTCAACAAAGTTTATGAGGACATCCGTACTGATTTGGGAAACCATTACGTATACTTAGACTATTTTTTTCATGCCCATTTCCGCATCTACAAGGCCCTATTTTAGAAATCGCGCATATTGATCCATTTTTCATGTATATTAACTCATTGATCAAGCGACCGGAGCACCCAAAATATTTTCATCACAAAACTTTATTAGGACCACTGTATTGAGTTGGGGAACAATCACGTATATTCACACCATTTTTCTCAAGCCACTTCAGCATCCATAGGCCTTTTTCTAACAATCGTGCAAATTGTTTTATTTTTTGTGTGTATTAGCACATGTATCAGGCGCCCGGAACACCTTATTTTTTTTTCTCAAAAAACTTTATGAGAACCTCTATATTGAGTTGGGGAATCATCACGTATACTCACACCATTTTTTTCACGCCCATTCTGCATCTACAGGCCTTTTTTTAGAAATCGCGCAAATTGCTTTACTTTCCATGTATATTAGCTCATTGATCTGGTGACCGGAGCACCTACATTTCTTTTTCTCAATGAACTTTATAAGGACATATGTATTGAGTTTGGGAACCATCACGTATACTAACACCATTTTTTCACGTCTATTTCCGAATCTACAGCCCTTTTTGAGGAATCGCACAAATTGTTATATTTTTGTGTGTATTAGCCCATTGTTCTGGCGCTCGGAGCACCCAAAATTTATATTTTCAAAAAAAAAATGTGAGAACCTTCGTATTGAGTTGGGGAACCATAATGTATATTCACACCAATTTTTTCACGACAATTTCCGCATCTACAAGTGTTTTTTTAGGAATTGCATAAATTACTTAATTTTTCGTATGTATTAGCCTATGAATCTGGCGCCTGGAGCACCCAATCTTTTTTTCACAAAAAACATTATGAGGACATCCGTATTGAGTTTGGGAACCATCATGTATACTCACACTAATTTTTTCACGCTCATTTCCGCATCTTCAGGCCTTTATTTAGAAATCGTGTAAATTGCTCTATTTTTCGTGTGTATTAGTCCATAAATCTAGTTCCCAGAGCACCCAAATTATTTTCGCAAAAAACTTTATGAGGACCTTAGTATTGAGTTGGGGAACAATCACGTATACTCACACCATTTTTTCATGCCCATTTCTGCATCTATTTGCCCTTTTTTAGGAATCGTGCAAATTCCTCTATTTTTCGTGTTTATTATTAGCCCATAGATCTGGCGCCAAAACACCCAAATTTTTGTTCTCAAAAAACTTTTTGAGGACATCCGTATTGATTTGGAAAACTATCAGGTATACTCGAACCATTTTTTTCACGCTCATTTCCGCATCTACAAGGCCCTTTTTTTGGTATCGCGCAAATTGATTTATTTTTCGTGTATATTAGCCCATGTATCTGGGGGCCGTAGCTTCCAAATTTTTTATCAAAAATATTTATCAGGACCTCCGTATTGAGTTGGAGAACCATCACGTATACTCACACCATTTTTATCACGCCATTTCCACATCTATTGACCCTTTATTAGGGATCGGGCAAATTACTCTATTTTTCATGTGTATTAGCCCATAGATCTGGCGCCCGGAGCACCCACATTTTTTTTTCTTAAAAAATTTTATGAGGACATTCGAATTGAGTTGGGAACCATCATGTATACTCACCTCATTTTTTTCACGCTCATTTCCTCATCAACAAGGCCTTTTATAGGAATCGTGCAAATATCTCTATTTTTCGGTGTATTAGCACATGGATCAAGTGTTCGGAGCACCAAAACTTTTATTTAAAAAAATTATGAGGACATTATGAGCACACTATTTTTTTTCTTAAAGAACATTATGAGGACATCCGTATTGAATTTGGGAACCATCACGTATGCACCATTGTTTTCACACCCATTTCCACATCTATTGGCCCTTTTTTAGAAATCGTGGAAATTGCTCAATTTTCGTGTGTATTAGCCCAAGAATCTAATGCTTGGAGCACCCCAAAAAAAATCTCAAAAAACTTTATGAGAATATCCGTATTGATTTGGGGAACCATCACGTATATTCACACCATTTTTTTTCACGCTCATTTTCGCATCTACTTGCCCATTTTTAGGAATCGCCAAAATTCCTCTATTTTTCGTGTGTATTAGCACATGGATTAGGCTCCCGGAGCACCAAATCATTTTCTCAGAAAAAATTATGAGGACATCTGTCACGACCCAAGTCTACACCCTGGACGTGGCCGGCACTCAAGAACCATTGTTGGTCCCCCAAGCGAACCCTCACCCTGGCTGACTACAAGTGGAAGACTAACTTAAGCATGCAAAAGCTTAAAACTGAATAAATGTTCATAAAACTTAAATACAAACTTTAAGTCCAAAGAAAATTCTGTATAATAAAATATATACAACTTGCCATAAAAAGGCAACTTTAGTCTTTAAAACATTTCACAAAATAAATTAAGACTTCTAAAACTCTACTGTCTATCTATGAAGCCTCTAAATGACAATGATGGAAGTCGGGACAAGACCCACGACCTCCTAACAACTGAAAGTAAATGGAATCCTCCGGAAGCAAGGAGGCTCACCATAGCTAACTCGAACTCCATGTGACATAAACAAAGCTCTTGTTGATGATCATAAATACCTGAATCTGCATCATGAGTAGATGCAGGCCAAATGACTCAGTACGTGGAATGTACGAGCATGTAAGGGGAATTCTAAAACATAAACATAAGCTTGAAAAGAAGATTCGGAAAGAAACACTTACCTTGGCTCTTCTCAACTCATAAATAACCCAAGGATATTCAAGGATACTCAAAACTACTCAAATTTACTCAACTCAGAAGTACTCCAGGATAAGATACTCAACTCAGAGATTATATATTCAACTCTGGGTTCTCAACTCTGGATACTCAACTCAATATAAAGCAACAATACACATGTAATATATGGAAAGCTTTATAAAACAGTAAAATAACTCAATTCGTTAAAGAATATGCAATAACAAACTCAACTTTACTCATATAATAAAGTAATATAGTTTATGTAGGAGTTTCTCTAACCGACAACCACCACTATGAGCCTATGTGGTGATACAACGTCTTGCCCACACTGCCAGAACTGTCATATACTTTGCCGTCATATAAAACGCTTAACTAAGTGGATCCACTAGCTTAACTTATGTGATCATCTAAAAAGTATGACCTATTAATACCCATGATGGCTACATGGTTTATGGAGACTTGAGTTAATATGAACTCGCATTCCCATATCGGTGCTCAATACTACTCCCAAAATAAACTTAGCTCATATGTTTTTTAAAAAAAACAACTTCTTCTCTGGTTTGGGATAATTGCTCAAACTTAACTTAAAAAGCTCTCTTGAAAATCAATGTTCCTTTTTTCTTGTTTAAATGTGAAAAAACATTTATAAACTCTTTGGGAATACTTAGTTCCCATATACTTTTGAAGAAATGAACTTCAATCTTTACTCTTTACTCTTTACTCAACTTGAACTTTAAGTCTTAAAACAAAGTTAAAAGCATTTGCAAAAGACTTCTTGAAAACACTCGAAGAACTTCCTAAACTTGGCTCTTAACTTTTCTTGAATTTAAATTTATGGATTCAAGGTGATGATTCAAGTTTCTGGATGATTTCTAGATGTTTAGAAGTCATTTAGAGTAGTTAGAATCAATGGAAAGTGTTAGGACACTTTAGAAGGACTTAAACGGACTGAAAGACGAAAACTTGGTGAAAAATGCCGATCCAGGCGCGTTTGGGGTGCGCCGCGCCAGGCCCAAACTTACTGGGGCTCACTTTGGGCGCACTGCAGGCGCGCTGTGCCAGCCCTCCTGGCGCTATGGGGGCGCGTCGTGCGACCTATTCCTTAGGGAAAAATCTGACAAACTTTTGCTCTCGTTTTCTGATCCTAAATCGTTTTAATCCGATTCTTTTTCTCAAACTCACCTTACATTTATGTACCCAAATCAAATGCACAAGGAGCTAACTCAAGGAACTCAAGAACTAACAATTTAATCATCAAGAACTCCTAAAACTCAACTCGTGTTCAAGAATGAAAGTAATTCAAGAACCACATTCAATAACATTCAAAATCCAATCTTTTTTAGATGAAATAACTGAATCAAACATGCTTGGCACTTGTGTGACTGAACCCAACGTTGAGATAGACTCACATACCTTAATAGATTGAATCCTCGGCTAAATTCGCAATCAATTCCTTACAACAACGATGAATGTAGCTTTTTCCTCCTTTCTCTTTTCTTGTGTTCTTCCTCCAAAACCCTAGCTCTATTTGGTAAATGTCCAAACTGACTCCAATCAGTTTAGACCCCAATTAATTACCCCTAAACGAAATAAGACAATAGGGTAAGAAAAGACCAAACTACCCTTTAAAAAAAATCGGATTTGGACATTTCCTTAATCCAACAACCCAACTTCCAAAAGGTATATCACACTCATACGAACTCGGAATCATGCAAAGTTGGCGGCGTTGGAAAGATCATTCCAAGATCTTTGCAACCATACCTGGAAGTACACCTAACTTATCCTGGGCTAGAAGTTATGATCGTTTGAAAATAACCAAAACTCAACTCTACTTGCTTACAATTTTTTTCCAGATTTCCTTGATGCTTTCCAAAGACGAAAATTTCCAGATTTAAACTATATTCTAATTATTTCTAAACGTGCGATGTAACAGTATATTTTTGGGAGTAGTATTGAGCACCGATTTGGGGATGCTAGTTCATATTAACTCAAGTCTCCATAAACCATGTTGTCATCATGGGTAGAAAACCATACTTTTTAGATGAATCCTTTTCGCATAGACTAGTGGATTCACTTAGTGAGTTAGCTTCCTATATCACGGCAAAGTATAGGATGGGCCTCAGCAGCGTGAGGTAAAGCGTTGTATCATCTCTATAGTTCTTAAGTGATGGTTGTCGGTTAGAGAAACTACCACAACAGTAATTGCATGGTTCCTCAAGGGGTTCTGCTTAGTATGAATGGGGGTATGTGACTTCATTCATGCATTGCACAAGTAGACTTTGAGAGGAAGCATGATATGTCTTTTATGATATTATGATTATGAGTTGACAACATGTTTTAAACAGTTTTCCTTTTCTTTATATTGCACATGTTTTAAACTGCTTTATAGTGAAATGAGTTCAGTTAAGTATCCAGAGTTGAGTATCTAATCTTTGAGTCAAGTATCATATCTTTGAAGTCGAGTATCTAATCTTTGAGTTGGGTATCTTATTCTTGGGTTGAGTGAGTTAAGAAAAGGTAAGTATGTTTCTTTTTTTTTTCTATCAAGATTCAAGCTTATGTTATAATTTAGAATTCCCTTTACATACTTGTACATTCCACGTACTGAGCCATTTGGCCTGCATCTTCTCATGATGCAAACACAGGTATTCAGGATCATCAACAGGAGCTTCGTTGACACATCCGGGAGTTCGAGTAAGCTATGGTGAGCCTCTTTGTTTCTGGAGGATTTCATTTACTTTTCAGTTTAGTCAGGATGTCGTGCGTCATGTCCCGACTTCCATATTTATCAGTTAGAGGCTTCATAGATAGTCAGTATAGTTGAAAAGTCTGTATTATTCATTTATTTTATTAAATGTTTTAAAGACTTAAGTTGCCTATTTTATGGCGAGTTGAATATATTATTTTTATTCTAAGTTGTTCATTTGAGTTAAAGTTTTGAAAAGTTGAGTTTATTGAATTTTATTCAGTTTTAAGCTTTTGCATGCTAAAGTTATTATTCCGCTTGTAGTCATCCAGGATGAGGGTTCGCTTCAGGACCAGCAATGGTTCTTGAGTGCCGGCCACGTCCAGGGTGTAGATTCGGGTCGTGACAAACTTGGTATCAGAGCACAGAGTTTAAGAGTTCTAGGGTGCCTATGAAGCCGGTCGGTAGGATCTTGTTTATGGTTGTGAGGTCCCCACTTCTATAAATGAGGGACTACAGACATTTAAGAAAAGTTTCCCTTCTTTCATACTCTTAATCGTGCAATAGAGCTATGTCATATAGACTTATTCTAACTCGTGCGTTCTCAGATTCATTCGACTACCCGTCATACTAGAGGTGGTTGAAAAAAAAAGTTAGTCCTTTACCAACGAGTTACTCTTAGCAAAAACTTGAAGAAGTCATGAGACTCTAGAGGGGATTAAGAGAAGCCCTAGAGTAAGTTAATTGTTCAGTTTCAGAGGAATACACCCATATTCATTTGAATCGTGTGTTTGAGCTAAAAGTGAGTTGTTCTCTCTTCCCTAAGCCTTGTTTCAGCTGAGATCCTTTTTAAGAGGTATGCTTAGTGCTTGAATAGTATTTTCACCCGAAAAGGTGGCATAAGTTACGAGATGATGAGCAGTAGTAGTGAAAGAGCCCAGAGTTTGAGGAAAGTATTCAGAGGTATAGAGATATATGCAAAGGGATATAGTGATAAGGCATATTATGTTATTATAGTCATGCACCTAGTAAGTTAGTAATTAGGAGTTTTCCCTTATTGGTAGACTAAGAAGTGATGAGTTGTGAAGATTCCATCATAGGAGGTAGAGAGTGTTGTAGCTAGAAAGGAGTTGGTGTTGAAGTGTCATTGTGTAGGAAATGGCCAGGTGTAAGGGTTGAATAGAAGAACAGGTATTCATGAGGTGATAGATCTAATCTAGGCATATGATTTTGAGGGAGAGCCCATAATATTCAAAGTGTTATAGAACTAATTAGGCATTGATGTATAGCGAATGAGTGAATAGTACTTATGTTGCGAAGTCGAAGGTGATAGTAATTGTAAGTATGAAGGCTAAGAGGTGACGATTAACTATATGTCATAAGGCCCTAGTGAACGAGTGTTTTTGAATTTGTATCTAGTAGTTGTAAGTTAGTGTAGTAAGCGAGCAATCATATTAATATTCGGGTTTAGTCATAAATATTAAGCTTGAATTCGAGATGAGTGTCATGATCAAAAGAATGACAACATGAGGGTGATGATGTTAGTCTTAAGATTTGATCTAGAAGATTTGAAGAAATCGAGGTGAATAGCTACAATAGTTATGAGTGGTACAAGAGAGACCCTAACATTTAGATAAGAGTAGTGAAGTGTGGTTAAGTCACAAGAGTAACAAGAGCATTAAGAGGTGTGCCGAGATGGTATGTTACCAACTGAGGTTCCAATTAAGTTATAATTTTCCATATGTGCCTAGATAGCATGATTGAGTTGTCAATGTGGAATAGGTCCATAGCCTTGAAGTGTTAGCTTTAGACCTAAGGAGGAGATGACGAGATGAGAAATCAAGTCAAGTGTTTGAGAGTACGATAGTAATGAGTTCCTACGAGTTTAGGGGATATCTTTTTAGAGGTCCTTTTAGTAATGAAATTGTTAGAGTACTAAGCTTGAATGTGATATTGTTAAACATTATGTGGTTCTTGATATGAGCTCAATGTGGTGGTAATGAGTAATAGTCTTAGGATGAGATTCCCTATAAAGAGGTATAGAATCCAACTTAAGGATTTGGGTTAAGCTTGAATATAGTAAGAGCATACCATTAGACACAGACCTTAGTAAGAGTAAACCATTCCATACCCAGACCAGCCGTCATTCGAGGACGAATGATCCCAAGGGGGAGATATTGTAACACCCCATAAAAATTTTCAAACTGAGACTCGAACCGTTCTTTGTAGTGAGTGAGTTTTTGCAAGGATTTTAAAATTTCTTGAGTGTTAAGGTCACTAGATGTAGCACCTTAAGTTCCAAGAAGAATCAAAGAGAAACGCATTCAAGTCATTCCTAAGTTTTTCTAAAGTTTTGGGTCAACTTCAAATGATCATAACTTTTCATACATAATTAGTTAGGAGATTCATAAGAAATTAAATTAAAGCCCTTCGAGTCCTCTTTCCAACGCCGCCGAGTTTGCTCAATTCCGAGCTCTGAGTAAAAAGTTATGAGATTTACTAACGTCGCGCAAACCTGGCAGCAGCTCCGCGACGGGGAACCAACACGGACCTCACTGCCTGGTGGAAAGTAATTCCAACTCCCAGCTAGTTTTATTTATTTCTTTAGGCGTATTTTAGTCCTAAAGACCTTTAGGAGGTCATCTAAATTACCCTAAACAAATAGAAGATCAGTTTTCACAATCAAGATCCTATTTTCCACTCCAAAGATTCTACGCTCAAGAAAAATCAAGAAACGCTAAGGCCAAGTTCATCTTCCCAGATTTTCCTTCAAGAAGATAATTCTTTCAGGTATGTAAGCTTCCATAGTGTTGGGTTTGTTCACCCACACGCCAATCATGTTAATTTCAGCGTTAAATTTGTACTAGAAAGTTGAAGCATTGATTATGTATTCATGAAATTGCTTTCGTTCTTGAATTGGGCTGAGATTGAGGAGTTCTTGAAGTTATTGTGTCAATTTATAGAGTTGTTAGAGTTAGATTCTTGTGTTCATGTGCTGGGTATCTAAATCTAAAGAGAGATTGAGAAAAAGAATCGAAGTTAGGCGAATTGGGGTTAGAAAACGAATAAGAAATTTCTTCGATCAAAATCTGGAACCCCCTCCGCGTTGCGCAGCCACTTCCTAGATTTGGGAATTTCTGTTTCGCATCGCGGAGCTGACACGAGGTGTTCTGCCTCAAAAGACGTTTTTGAAATCAAATTTTAAAAGTCTCTCCGCGTCGCGGACCCACCTTCAAGTATTGATTTTTGGTCTTTTGTCATGTTTAGCTATTTAATATCAATCCTAAACAACATGAGATCCTTCCAATCAAAAATCTAAATCCTTGAATCCATAATTCGATTCAAGGATCAGTTAAGAGTCAAGTCAGGATTAGTTAAAAGTCAAGTCAAGATCAGTTAAGAGTCAATTCAAGGATCAGTTAAGACTCAAGTCACGAACAGTTAAGATCAAAGTCAAGACTTAAGTCAGGATAAGTTCTTAAAGTTTTTCAAAGTCTTTCACAAATGTTTTTTACATCGTTTTATGACTGAAAATTTCAACTTAAGCAAAGAGTAAAGAGTTGAGTTCATTTCTCAAAAGCTATTAGGGAACTAAGTATTCCCAAAGAAGTTTTTAAATGTTTTCACATTTAAACAAGAACAGAAACTGAGATTTTCAAAGAGCCTTCGGGATAGTTTTCAGAAAAGAGAAATAGCTTTCTAAATGAAGCAAGCAGAAAAACTGAGATTTCCAAGATAGCCTTTGAGCTAAGTTTTTGAGCAATTATCTCAAATTAGCAGAAAGAAGTATGTTTTAAAACATATGAACTAAGTATATTTTTGGGAGTAGTATTGAGCACCGATATGACGATGCGAGTTCATATTAACTCAAGTCTCCATAAACCATGTTGCTATCATGGGTAGAAAAGGGTCATACTTTTTAGATGAATTCTTTTCGCATAGACTAGTGGATCCACTTAGTGAGTTAGCTTCCTATATCACGGCAAGGTATAGGACCCGCCTCGGCAGCGTGAGGTAAAGCGTTGTATCATCACTATAGTTCATAAGTGATGGTTGTCGGTTAGAGAAACTCCCACAGCAGTAATTGCATGGTTCCTCAAGGGGTTCTGCTTAGTATGAATGGGGGTATGGGACTTCATTCATGCATTGCACAAGTAGACTTTGAGAGGAAGCATGATATGTCTTTTATGATATTATGATTATGAGTTGACAACATGTTTTAAACAGTTTTCCTTTTCTTTATATTGCACATGTTTTAAACTGTTTTATAATTAAATGAGTTCAGTTAAGTATCCAGAGTTGAGTATCTAATCTTTGAGTCAAGTATCATATCTTTGAAGTCGAGTATCTAATCTTTGAGTTGGGTATCTTATTCTTGGGTTGAGTGAGTTAAGAAAAGGTAAGTATGTTTCTTTTTTTTTTATCAAGATTCAAGCTTATGTTATGTTTTAGAATTCCCCTTACATGCTCGTACATTCCACGTACTGAGCCATTTGGCATTCATCTTCTCATGATGCAGACACAGGAATTCAGGATCATCAACATGAGCTTCATTGATACATCCAGGAGTTCGAGTTAGCTATGGTGAGTCTCCTTGTTTCCGGAGGATTTTATTTACTTTTCAATTTAGTCAAGATGTCGTGCGTCTTGTCCCGAATTCCATCTTTATCAGTTAGAGGCTTCATAGATAGTCAATATAGTTGAGAAGTCTGTATTATTCATTTATTTTATTAAATGTTTTAAAGACTTACGTTGCCTATTTTATGGCGAGTTGAATATATTATTTTTATTCTAAGTTGTTCATTTGATTAAAGTTTTGAAAAGTTGAGTTTATTGAATTTTATTCAGTTTTAAGCTTTTACATGCTTAAGTTAGTCTTTCGCTTGTAGTCAGCCAGGATGAGGGTTCGCTTGGGGACCAATAATGGTTCTTGAGTGTCGACCACGTCCAGGGTGTAGACTCGGGTCGTGACAGTATACTCACACCATTTTTTTCACGCCCATTGTCGCAATGACAAGCCCTTTTTTAGGAATCGCGCAAATTTCTCTGTTTTTTTATGTATTAGCCCATGGATCTGGTGCCTGGAGCACCCACTCTTTTTTCTCAACAAATTTTATGCGGACCTCCATATTGAGTAAAGGAACCATCACGTATGCTCGCATTATTTTTTTCACACCCATTTCCGTATCTACAAGGCCCTTTTATAGAAATCGCGCAAATTGCTCTATTTTTTGTGTGTATTAGCCAATCGATCTGGCGCCAAGAGCTCCTATATTTTGTTTATCAAAAAACTTTATGCGGACCTTCGAATTAAGTTGGGCAACCATCACGTATACTCACACAATTTTTTTCATGGCCATTTTCGGATCTGCAAGGCCCCTTTTTTAGAAATCTCGCAAATTTCTATAATTTTCGTGTGTATTATCCCATGAATAAGGCGCTCGAAGCACCCAAAAAAAATTTTGAAAAAACTTTATGAGGACCTTAGTATTGAGTTGGGGAACCATCACATATACTCACACCATTTTTTTCACGACCATTTCCGCTTCTAAAAGTCCTTTTTTTAGAAATCGCGCAAATTTCTCTATTTTTCGTGTGTATTAGCCCATAGATCAGACGTCCGGAGTAGACAAAAAATTTTTACCAAAAAAATTTATGAGGACCTCTGTATTTAGTTGGGAACCATCACGTATACTCAAACCATTTTTCTAACTCCCATTTCCGAATCTTTATGCTCTTTTTTAGGAATCGCGTAAATTGCTCTATATTCCATGTGTATTAGCCCATGGATCTGGCGTCCAGAGCACCCAATATTCTTCTTTCAAAAAAATATTATAAGGAACTCCGTATTGAGTTGGGTAACCATAACGTATACTTACACATTTTTTTCACACCCATTTCCTCATCTGGAGCCTCTTTTTTAGAAATAGCGTAAATTACTCTATTTTTCGTGTGTATTAGCCCTGGATGAGGCTCCCGGAGCACCCGAAAAAAAATTCTCAAAAAACTTTATGATGATCTCTGTATTTCGTTGGGGAACCATCACCAATACTCACACCATTTTTTAACGCCCATTTCTGCATCTAAAAGCATTTTTCTTGGAATCGCGTCAATTCCTCTATTTCTCGTGTGTATTAGCACATGTATCTGGCATCCGGATCACCCAAAAAAAATTATGAGGAACTCCGAATTGAGTTGAGGAACCATCATATATACTCACACCATATTTTTACTCCCATTTCCGCATCTACGCGTAAATTGATATATTTTTCATGTGTATTAGCTCAGTGATCTAGTCCCCAAAGCATCCAAAAAAAAATTATCAAAAACTTTATGAGGCCCTCGGTATTGAGTTGGGGAACCATCACGTATACTCACACTATTTTTTTCACGCCCATTTCCACATCTACATGTTTTTTTTATAAATCACGCAAATTACTCTATTTTTCATGTTTAATGCCCATGGATTTGGCGCCAAGAGCACCCAAATTTTTTTTCTCAAAAAACTTTATGAGGACATCCGTATTGAGTTTGGGAACCATCACGTAAACTCACACCATTTTTTTCACTCCAATTTGATCATCTTCAAACTCTTTTTTAGGAATCGCGCAAATTGCATTATTTTTCGTGTGTATTAGCCCATGGTTTTGGCGCCCGAATCACCCAGAAAAAAATTCTCAAAAAACTTTATGAGGACCTCTGTATTGAGTTGTGGAACCATCACGTATACTCACACCACTTTTCCACGCCCATATCTGTATTAACATGCTTTTTTTTAGGATTCACGCAAATTCCTCTATTTTCTTGTGGATTAACTCATGGATCTGGCGCCTGGAGCAGCGAATTATTTTTTCTCAAAAGACTTTAAGAGGACATTTGTATTGAGTTGGGGAACCATCACGAATACTCACAAAAAAAATTTACGCCATTTTCGTATCTACGGGTCATTTTTTAAAATCGCACAAATTCCTCTATTTTTCGTGTGTAATAAATAGCCCATGGTTTTGACTCCCAGAGCACTCAAAAAAAAATTCTCAAAAAACTTTATTTGGGCCTCCGTATTGAGTTATGGAACTATCACGTATACTCACGCCATTTTTCTCACAACTATTTCCTAATCTACATGCCCTTTATTTGGAATCGCATGAATTGCTCTATTTTTCGTGTGTTAGTCCATGAATCTGGCACCCCGAGCGCTCAAAAAAATTCTAAAATTTTTTTATGAGGACTTCGGTATTGAATTGGCTAACCATCACGTATACTCACACCATTTTTTGCACTCATTTTCGCATCTACATCCCATATTTTAGGACTCGCGCAAATTGCTCAATTTTTCGAGTGTATTAGCCCATGGATCTGTCGTGGAGCACTGAGGACATTCGTATTGAGTTGGACAACCATCACGTATATTCACACCATTTTTTTCACGCCACTTGTCGTATCTACAAGCCCTTTTTTAGGAATCCCGCAAATTCCTCTATTTTTCATGTGTATTAGCCCATTGATATGACGTCCGAAGCACCCAAAAAAAAATCTCAAAAAACTTTATGAGGAACCATCACGTATACTCACATCTTTTTTCTCATGCACATATCCGCATCTACATCCCCTTTTTTGGGAATCGCGCAAATTGCTCTATTTTTCGTGTATATTAGCTCAAGGATCTGGCGTCCAGAGCAACCAAATTTTTTTTCTCAAAAACTTTATGAAGACATATGTATTGTATTTGGGAACCATCACGTATACTCACACTATTATTTTCACTCCCATTTCCGCATCTACCGGCTCTATTTTTGGAATGGCGCAAATTGCTATATTTTTTATGTGTATTAGCCCATGGATCTGGTGTTTGGAGCACCCAAAAAACAATTTCTCCAAAAACTTTATGAGGACATCCTTATTGAGTTTAGGAACTACCATGTATACTCAAACTATATTTTTCACGCTCATTTCCACATATACATTCCCTTTTTTATGAATCGCTTAAATTTTTCTTTTTCGTGCGTATTAGCCTATAGATTTGGCGCTCGGAGCACATAAAAAAAAATTCTCAAAAATCTTTATGAGGACCTCCGTACTAAGTTGGGGAACTATCACGTATACTCACACCATTTTTCTCACGCCCAATTTCGCACCTACAGGCCCTTTTTTAGGAATCGCGCAAATTGTTCTATTTTCGTCTTTATAAGCCCATTGATTTGGCTCCCGGAGCATCCAAAATTGTTTATCCCAAATAACTTTAAAAGGACCTCCATATTGAGTTATGGAACCATCACTTATACTCACACCATTTTTTCACGCGCATTTCAGCATCTACAAGCCCATGAATCTGGCACATGGAGCACCCAAAAAAAAAATCTCAAAAAACTTTTTGAGGAGCTCCATATTGAGTTGAGGAACTATCACGTATACTCACACCATTTTTCATGCCTATTTCCACATCTATAGGCCTTTTTTTAGGAATCACGCAAATTGCTTGATTTTTCTTGTGTATTTGCCTATGGATTTAGCGCCATGAGCACCCAAAAAAATTTCTCAAAAATCTTTATGAGGACATCCGTATTAATTTTGGGAACTATCACGTATACTCACACCATTTTTTTTCACGCCCATTTACGCATCAAAAGGCCCTTTATTAGAAATCGCGCAAATTGCTCTATTTTTCGTATGTATTAGCCCATGAATCTGGTGCCCTAAGCACCCAAAAAATATTCAAAAAACATTATAAGGACATCTGTATTGAGTTGGGGAACCATCATTACTCATACCATTTTTTTCACGCCCATTTCCGCATCGAAAAGCCCTTTTTTAGAAATTGCGCAAATTTCTCAATTTGTGTGTGTATTAGCCCATAGATCTAGCGCTTGGAGCACCCAAAAAAAAATTCTCAAAAAACTTTATGAGAACCTCCGAATTGAGTTTGGGAACCATCACGTATACTCACACAATTTTTTTCACGCTTATTTTCGCATCTATCGACCTTTATTTAGGAATCGCACAAATTCCTCTATTTTCGTGTGTATTAGCCCATGGATCTGGCGTCCAGAGCACCAAAAAATAATTTCTCAAAAAAGTTTATGAAGACCTCAGTATTGAGATGGGGAACCATCACGTATACTTACACCATTTTTTTTCACGCCCATTTCCGCATCTACAAGGCCCTTTTTTAGGATTCGCGCAAATTGCCCTATTTTTCGTGTGTATTAGCCAATGGATCTGGCGCCCGGAGTACCTAAAACTAAAATCTCAAAAAGCTTTATTGCGACCTCCGTATTGAGTTGAGGAACCATCACGTATACTCACTCCCATTTCCCCATCTACAAGGCTAAATTTTAGGAATCGCGCAAATTGTTCTATTTTTCGTGTGTTTTAAACTATGGATCTGGCTCCCGGAGCATCAAAAATAAATTCTCAAAAAGCTTTATGGCGACCTTCGTATTGAGTTGGGAAACCATCACGTATACGCACACCATTTTTTCACGCCATTTCCGCATTTACAAGCCTTTTTTTTAGGAATCATGCAAATTGCTCTATTTTTCGTGTGTATTAATTTTCCCATGGATCCGGCACCCGGAGCATCCAAAAAAATTTCTCAAAAGACTTTATGAAGACCTCTGTATCGACTTGGGGAACCGTCACGTATACTCACACCATTTTTTCACGCTCATTTCCGCTTCTAGAAGGTCTTTTTTTAGGAACCGCGCAAATTGCTCTATTTTTCGTATACCCATGGATCTGGCGCCTGAAGCACCCAAAAAAAAATTTAAAAGAAACTTCAAGAGGACCTTTGTATTGAGTTGGCGAACCATCACGTATACTCACACTATTTTTCTTACGTCCATTTCTGCATCTACATGCCCAGTTTTAGGAATCGCGCAATTTGATCTGGCACCCGGAGCACCCAGAATCTTGTATGACCAAAAATACATGGACTATTACACTCGGAAAATGGTAAAATGTGGTTTTTACTGCTTATGGGTTCGTTCGAACTTTGAAATGCACATGTTTTCCCCTCGGGACCAACTAACGCCATTAATAAGGTCGTAAAGGACGTCCATGAAAAATTTTGGCCAAAAACAAGTCGGAATCCGATATCACCAAAAATACATGGACTATATCCCACGAAAATTCATAAAATCTAGTTTTTCTCGCTCTGGGGATCGTTTGAACTTTAAAATACGCTCATTTACCTTCGTGACCAACTCACACCATTAATAAGGTCGTAATGGATGTCCATGAAAAATTTCAGTAAAAAACATGCCAGAATCTTGTGTCACTAAAAATCTATGTACTATAACACACGAAAAAAAGGTAAAATCTGGTTTTTCCCGCTTTAGGGTCGTTTTAACTTTATAATCTGCATGTTTACCCCTTGGAACCAACTCACGTCATTAATAAAGTCGTAATAAACATCCATGAAAAATACCAGGAAAAAACAAGTTGAAATCTTATGTCACAAAATTCATGGACTATAGCACATGAAAAATGATAAAATCTGGTTTTTTCCACTTTGGGGCTCGTTTGAACTTGAAAATACGCATGATTCCCCTTCGGCACCAACTCACGCCATTAAATAAGGTCGTAATGGACATTCATGAAATATTTCAACCAAAAACAAATCGAGATCACGTATCACCAAAAATCCATGGACTATAGCACACGAAAAATGGTAATTTGGTTTTTCCCGCATTTAGGTTCGTTTGAACTAGAAAATGCATTTGTTTACCCCTCGGAACCAACTCACGTCATTAATAAGGTCATAATGCACTTTCATGGAAATTTTTGACCAAAAACAAGTCGAGATCACGTATCACAAAAATCCATGGACTTTGCACTATTGGGTTGCGTTTGAACTTGAAAATGCATCATTTTGCACTTTACCCCTTGGGTCAACCTCACGCCATAAATAAGATCGTAATGGACGTCCATGAAAAATTTTGATCAAACAAGTCTGAATCATGTATCACCAAAAATTCATGGACTATAGCAAACGAAAAATGGTAAATTTTGTCTTTCCCGCATTGGAGCTCGTTTGAATTTGAAAATGTGTTTGTTTGCCCCTCAAGACCAACTCACGCCATTGATAATATCATAACGGACGTCCATGAAAAAATTTTGGCAAAAAATAAGTTGGGATCACGTATCACCAAAAATTCATGAACTATAGCACACGAAAAATGGTAAATTAGGTCTTAAGCCCTTTAAGGCTCGTTTGAAATTTAAAATGCAAACATTTTCCCCTCGAGACCAACTCACGCCATTAATAAGGTCGTAACATACGTTCAAGAAAAATTTGGGCCAGAAAGCAAGTCGGAATCACATATCACCAAAAATTAATGAACTATAGCACACGAAAAATGATAAATTTGGTCTTAAGCATTGTGTGGCTCGTTTGAACTTGAAAAAGCATCTAGCGTCTGTTTGCCCCTCAGGACCAACTCACGCCATTAATAAGGTCGTAACAAACGTCCTTAAAAAATTTCTGACAAAAATAAGTCGAGATCTTATACAACCAAAAATACATGGATTATAGCACACGAAAAATGGTAAATTTGACCCTAAGCGCTTTGGGCTCATTTGAACTTGAAAATGCATCAATTTTCCCCTAAGGACAATTCACGCCATTAATAAAGTCGTAACGGACGTCCGTGAAAAATTTCGACCAAATACAAGTCGAGGTCACGTATCATAAAAAATCCATGGACATAGCACACCAAAAACGGTAATTCGATCTTAAGCACTTTGGAGCTCGTTTGAACTTGAAAATGCGTTTGTTTACCCCTCGGGACCAACTCACGTCATTAATAAGGTCATAACGAACGTCCATAAAAAATTTCAGCCAAAAAATAATTTGAATCACGTATCACAAAAAATTCATGAACTATAGCACACGAAAAATGGTAAATTTGGTCTTTCTCGTATTGGGCCTCGTTTGAACTAGAAAATGCATTTGTTTTCCCTTCAAGACCAATTCACGCCATTAATAATGTCATAACGGACATCCATGAAAAGTTTCGCCCAAAAATAAATTTGAATCATGTATCACCAAAAATCTATTGACTATATCATACAAAAAAGGTAAATTCAATCTTAAACACATTGGGGTTCGTTTGAAGTTGAAAATTCGTTTGTTTTCCCTTCGGAACCAACTCACGCCATTAATAAGGTCGTAACGGACATTCATGAAAAATTTCGGCCAAAAACAAGTCGAGATCACTTATCATCAAAAATCCATGAACTATAACACACGAAAAATAATAAATTTTGTCTTTCCCTATTGGGGTTCGTTTGAACTTGAATATGCATATGTTTTCTTCTCTAACCAACTCACACCATTAATAACGTCATAACGAGCGTCCATGAAAAAATTTGGTCAAAAACTTGTCAGAATCACATATCACTAAAAATCTATAAACTATAGCACACGAGAAATGGTAAATTCAATATTTCCCGCATTAGGGCTCGTTTGAACTTGAAAACACATTTGTTTGTCTCTCGAAACCAACTGACGTCATTAATAAGGTCATAACGGACGTCCATAAAAAAATTTAGCCAAAAACAAGTCGAGATCACGTATCACCAAAAATTCATGAACTATAACATATGAAAAACGGTAAATTCGGTCTTTCCCGTATTGAGGCTTGTTTGAACTTGTAAATGTGTTTGTTTACCCCTCGGACCAACTCACACCATTCATAACGTCGTAACGAACATCCATGAAAAGTTTCGGTGAAAAACAAGTCGAAATCACATATCACCAAAAATCCATGGATTATAGCACCAGAAAAATGGCAAATACATTTTTTTCTGCATTAGTGCTCGTTTGAACATGAAAATGCATCTAGTTGCCCATCGGGACCTACTCACGCCATTTATAAGGTTGTAATAGACGTCTATGATTCAGTCAAAAATAAGTCGGTATCACGTATCACCAAAACTCCATGGACTATAGCACACAAAAAATAGTAAATTTGATTTTAAGCGCTTTGGTGCTCGTTTGACCTTGAAAATGTGTTTGTTTGTCCCTCTAGACCAACTCACGCCATTAATAAGGTCGTAACGGACGTCCATGAAAACTTTAGGTCAAAAACAACTAACGATAATGTATCAACAAAAATTCATGGATTATAGCACACGAAAAATGGTAAATTTGGTTTTCCAGTATTGAGGCTCATTTGAACAAGAAAATGTGTTTGTTTGCCCCTCAGGATCAATTCACGCCATTAATAAAGTAGTAACGGACGTCCATGAAAAATTTCTCTCAAAAACAAGTCGAAATCACGTATCACCAAAAATCTATAGACTATAGCTCACAAAAGATGATAAAGTTAGTCTTAAGCGCTTTGGGACTCGTTTGAAGTTGAAAATGCGTCTGTTTGTCCCTTGTGAAAAAACTCACGCCATTAATAAGGTTGTAATGAAGGTCCATGAAAAATTTCGACCAAAAACAAGTTGGAATCACGATCACCAAAAATTCATGGAATATAGCATACGAAACAGTAAATTCGATCATAAGCGCTTTGGGGCTCATTTGAACTTGAAAATGTGTTTGTTTGTCCCTCGAGACAAACTCACGCCATTAATAAGGTCTTAACGGACGTACATGAAAATTTTCGACCAAAAACAAGTCGAGATCACGTATCACCAAAAATACATGAACTATAGCACACGAAAAATAGTAAATGCAGTCTTTCCCGCGTTGGGGCTCGTTTGAACTTGAAAATGCATCTGTTATCCCCTCGGGACAAACTCACCCTATTAATATGGTCGTAACAAATGTCCACGAAAATTTTTGGCCAAAAATAAGTCAAGATCACATATCATCAAAAATCCATGGACGTATAGCACACAAAAAATGGTAAATTGGGTCCTAAGTGCTTTGGGGATCGTTTGAACTTTAAAATGCGTCTGTTTAACCATCGGGACGAATTCACGCCTTTAATAAGATCGTAACGGACGTCCATGAAAAATTTCGGTCAAAAACAAGTTGGGATCACGTATCACCAAAAATTCATGGGCTCTAACACACGAAAATGGTAAATTCGGTCTTTACCGCATTGGGACTCGTTTGAACTAGAAAATGCGTTTGTTTGACCATCGGGACCAACTCACGCCATTAATAAGGTCGTTATGGACGTTCATGAAAAATTTTGGCCCAAAACAAGTTGGGATCACGTATCACCAAAAATCCATGTACTATAGCACACGAAAAATGGTAAATTTGATCTTAATCTCTTTGGGGCTCGTTTGAAGTTAAAAATGCATCCAATTTTCCCTCGGGACCGACTCACATCATTAATAAGGTCGTAATGAACGTCCATTAAAAATTTTGACCAAAAACAAGTCAGGATCATATATCACCAAAAATTCATGGACTATAGCACACAAAAAATGATAAATTCAGTCTTAAGCGCTTTGGGTCTCGTTTTGAATTTGAAAATACGTATGTTTGCCCCTCGAGACCAACTCACGCCATTAATAAGGTTGTAACGAACATCCATGAAAAATTTCAGCCAAAAACAAGTCGAGATCGCGTATCACCAAAAATCCATGGACTATAGCACATGAAAAATGGTAAATTTGGTCTTTCCCGCATTGGGGACCAACTCACGCCATTAATAAGTTAGCCCCTAAATGTAAAATTATGCCTTAAAATGATGGGACTATACAAAATGCTCCACCAACTCATTACGAGGTCCTTATAAAAATTTTCAGAAAAAACTTTTGGGTACCCCAAAGCACCAAATTCATGAGCTTAACACACAAAAAAATAAGAAAGTCGCTTAATTTCTAAAAGTTGGTCCCTAAGTGCAAAAATGTTGCTTAAAATAGTGAGACTATACATAATACTCCCCCAAATCATTACTGAGGTCCTCATGAAGTTTTTTTCAGAAAAACTTTTGGTGAGTCTTCCATGCATTCTGGAGGACTCCACTTTTGTCTTTCAATTTAATAGTTTTGAGGTGTCGTGGGTCTTATCCCAACATCCATATTGAACTATAAACACTTCATAGATAGTTAGTGTTGAGTTTTTTTAATATTTACTCTGAACTATTATGGCAAACTATTATTATTTTCAAAGTATTTTCAAATCGTTTGAGTATACTATTTTGAGATAGTTTGAATTTTGAGAAGCTTTGAGACTTTTGAAGTTAAATTTTATTTTAAAGCTTAAATTTGCTTGAATTAGTCTTCCGCTAAGTAGTCAGGCTGGGGATCAACATTGGTATGTGAGTGTCGGCCACATCCAAGGTGTCGGTTCAAGCCGTGACGGAATATTTTGGTGATATGATATAGATTTCAATCGATTTTTATGAAAAAAACTTGATGGGAACCCTCTGTACTATGTTGGAGGAGCAGTACGTATAGCCTCACTGTGAACATTGTTGAGCTACTTTGAAAAAAACTTAACTTACCCGCAAACTTACCCCACCCTAGGCCTATTTAGTCTTGAACCATCTTCAGCTTTGATTCATTACGCTCAAAAGCCACTTGTAAAGCTCTTTCATCGAGTGTGCGATGCTCTGACAACTTTGTCCTTGAATTGATCATTTTAATAGAGGGGGTGAGGAAAGTGGACAAACAGATTTGCATTTCTCATCAAACAAATACAACACAATTACACTAGATAAATCATTCCATAAAATTTATTTTTTAACCATTATATAGTAATAAACTTGACAATACGACACAATACATAAGGCATCAATCTTCCAAGCAAAAGGACTTAAAAGGATGTGAGTTTACCTTACTCATCATAAGGTAACGAATCCATCACAGTGGATTCATTTATAAATCAATCATATTTACATCGTCTACTCATAGAATTTACACCTAAAATAGATATGACTGAGGGATTTAAGATTGAAGTTCAGTCTGAGGATTCGGAGAAAAAAAGAATGTGTTAGTGCTAGTATAAGAAGAAGAATTTACCAGCACGCCTATAGGGCTACACATTAGATTAGGTATCTTTGCTTCTGGACCTCAATGCATCATTTCACTACCGAAATTAATAACATCGTTGTGACCTGCATTGTGTATAGAGGTTGGTGAGGATTTTCAGTAATAAAAACCAGCAAGCAACATATGACCAAATGACGTTTTTGGAACAGTGCGCTAAACATAGGGCTCTTGCTAATTGTCATCAAGACGACATTCTTAAAGTTTCTTTTCCATGTGAACTAAAATTGAATCGCATACAGTGTTTGAACTTTTTCTAAGCAATCATTTGTTTCTACCTTTCGCCTTTTGAGATTGTTGTGTCTTCTTTTTTATACTACAGATACGTAATTGAAACGCTCCACCAAATTGAAATAATGTCACTACCTCAGAAACTCCCACCTCCCACAAATGAAAGAGGCAGTATACTAAATCATACCTTGACAACTTATTGAATGTATCTCTGGCCCTGGCATTTCCACTCCATCATCATTGAGCAATGAAATCCCAGAAGAAGTTATGTTGAAAGGGAATGCAAGAGGCGGAGATACTGGAGATTTTGCTAATTTTATGAACCTTTGACCTGAAAGACGGAAGAGAGCATCAGCAACTCCTTCATTCATCTATGTTAATCTACTCTACTCAAGAATCAGAAGGCTAAAGTCAGAAAAAAAAAACACTATAAGCTCTATTTAGACACTCCAAATGTATCATTCTTAGAAGCTATGAACCACCGCAATGATCATCAGTTCAAGTAGGGAAACCAAATATTAAGGATCGAAGTCTAAGTAAGAAATATGAAGATTGAGAGCCCAAATGAGCATGAGATTACTTCAAACAGAGCTTAGTAAGCACGATTCCCTAGAAAGAAAGATTTCCTATAACCCAGAATCCTAATGGTCGAGCAAAGTTATCTCAACTCTAATAAATACTTGTATAAGATGACTTGAAAAAAAATACAAAATGAAATTGTAATGGAAGCGTTTGCCCTATATGTACAAATCCAAATGAAGCTAGCGGGTCTTTACCTGGAGTAGAGCAAAAACCTAAAAAGATGAAATTGACCCATCCAGTGCAAGATAGGACCTATCGTAAGGTAAATAGTAACTTTGCCAAATATCATTGCTTCCAAATCTTCCATTTTCTTCTCCAAAAGTTCCATGGGTAGGAAATAATGATATAAGCAGTGTTTTGAAAGGTGCTCGCCTTCTCACCAAAGGAGAAAGGCGAGGCGAGGCGAGGCAGCATCGCCTATTTCCATTTTTTTTGGGTATTTTTGCAAACCTTAGCAATCGCTACTCTTCTCCTCTTCCTCGTGAGTCACTACCCCTTCGAGAGTGAGGACGAGACCTTCGTTCTTCGGAACTGTTGCTCCTCAGTTTTTTGCAACTGTTGCTCAGCTCAGGTACGTAGTTCTTCTTTTTTTTTTCCTCTTCTTCAGTTCTTCTCTTCTTCTTCTCTACTCTGTTTTTCAGTTGTAGTGAGTGGATGAGTGCTCTGTTTTCAGTGGTAGTGAGTGCTATGTTTTTCTTTTTATGTTGGAGGCTTGGAGCTACTTAACTCTGAAGCACTGAACATTGAACAGTCCTCACTGCATATATTTTTTTTAAAAAAAATTAATCCTTTTATATTTATTTCTTCCTTACTTAATTTAGTTTTATTTTAATTAATATAGTATTTATTTGTCCGTAGATAGTGAATTCAATGGACTTTTAGAGTTCTAGAATTGTTTGTCAATTGCCTTATGAATTATTGAGTCATTCAAGTTCTAGACTTTTAGTATCTACTATTAGCTTTTGAATTGAAATATTTGCTAATATATGTTATTGCTATTAAGATTTTGGATATTTATATATGCAATTAAAATTTTAAAATTTTGGTATTAATTGGTGCCTCAATTCAAAAAGGCGAGCAGCGAGCCGCTCGCCTCGCGCAGGCCCTTGCCACCTTTCGCCGTCCAAAACACTGGATACAAGTTACACATTATGTACAGTTTAACAATAAAGAAGATTCTTCCCATTACATATCCATGGGTTGTTATCTGTATTACAAATAAATAAATTCAGGTAAATCAGCTGGCTTAGCCTAATTATAAGGTGTTGTCTTTTGGCCTAAGCTTGGAGTAACAATTTCCTAGAGAATACAATGATATAAAGTTTGTCGAAAAGACTGATTCTGACCACCATCCAATAGTACACCAATCAACTTCTCTCCCTTGCATAATCCTTCTACAGTACTTTTCCAGACCAAAGATCTAGAAGAGCATGTATCGGTTGAAGACCAAAAAACAAAAATGTAATAACACTATTTTCTTACTCTAGCTACTATTATGTATTACGACATAAGCAGATTGGTGACACTTCAGAACCAAAGGTGAGCACAAATGTGAATTTCAAGTTTCAACACCACAAAAGCATAATTTTCCTTAACAAAAATCAAGGATCACCAATTCAAAGAAAAGAAGAAGATCTAACCTGATCTTGATTCAAATATAAGACGAATACTAACAGCATGAGCCCAGTGGATCCCTAAAGCAGCAACACGATGAGAATCAAGTTTTGTGGCAGCTTCTGGACTTTCACCTCTGCTTTGCTCTGAAGAGGAAGTTCTACATCATCTTTTGTGCAACAATACCTCATAATTCAACAAGTAATAGTATCCCATGTCCCACAGACTGTTAATTATAATGCTTTTTAATTCTGAAAACTTAGTCTAATTACATAATCTACTGCCCTCCTGCATGCCTAGGGATTGATATTTGGACCATAGACAACATAACATGGACGCGCAACATTTGGTCAACCAAGAATATGAATAGAAATGTCTCTGCCTCTGATACCATATTAAGAAAATACTCAAACAGCACAAGCTTAGCTCATAAGGTGATGATTTCCCAAGATTATATAAGGAGACAACAACTCATTTCTCAATCAAGGTGAGACTCTTAACAGTGTCCAAAGTTTTATGGGCCGTATGAAGAAATACAAAGGGTAGAGCCTGTTGCTTATAGACTATAATTCCCCAAAGATTCTCATTTACCCTGTATTACATATTTCGTTGTTGAAAAGAAAGATTGGACGGAGAAGATGGACAGATTTTGGTCAACCTATCGCAATACTATCAAGGAACATGGTGAAATAAAATAATGGAGGTCAGTGAACATACTTGTACAGTGGGAATATTTAGCTCCAGCGGAAGCAATGAGGAAGATTGGAAGGTAACTAAATCTTAGTTTCCGGAGTCTATCGCGCAACAGCATGCTCGAGGTCGAGCATGATTCCAAAGGCAGAAGGAATGTAGTGAGCTGGGAGTAGACTTTCTAAAGGAAAAATAAATTTCAATTGGGATGTTATGAGATGACACCGTTTAGCTAAGAATATGTTAACTTCATTTTAGACGGGGAGATATTAGTAGGGGTGACTTGGTGAGCTAGAAGAAGATCAATGTCTGGGATAAATCAAATTGAGGGCTCAGATTGTTCAGATTATTCCATATAATGCGGATAAACAAGATAGGAATCATTTGTGGAATTTGGTAAATACCAAACCGGAAATTCACTATCTCCTATCTTTGTTCACCACTCTTCTCCCCTTTCTCTTATTCTCTTTACTTCTTCTTTTACCGGGTTCTATGAGGTTGTTATTGGTGGAAGCTCAAGGATGGATTATCAATATCTAGTCTTTCTAAACTCCAGTTTTTCATAGAAATTTTAAGCTCAAGTCTATTGCAAATCTAGTTTCATTCTGGAGATTAATCAAATCTAAATTAAAAGAATTACCCATTAATTTCAGGGAGGAATCTGCAAGCAAACATGCTTTAGTAAAATGGAACCAAGAATTATGATAGCAATGATCCTTTCCGTCGTTCAAAATATATTTCTTTATTTTAGAAAAAGAAAAAAAAAACTTGTGTCATTATTAATACTAGCAAAGACTGATACTACCACAGTACCTTGGAAAGAATAGTGGGAAGTTCCATCACGACTTTGAGATCTCACTTGATTGGTCACTACTACAGGAATTCGTGAAAATTCTGCAACTGATCTGAAAATGGCAAACAAACAGCATCAGATTAGGCAAAACACAGATCAATAGCTTGGTACAGGGGAAGAAGAAAGAGATACTTCCTAGGTACTCGTTCAAAAAGACAATGTTCTTACTTAATAAATGATATATGCCAACCCAATGAGTGTTGTCTCTGAGGTCCTTGTACACCTTCACTGGAAAGAGTGAAAAGTTCACGAGCATCACTATGGTGAAAAAGACAATGTGGAGAGCAGTATACAGATACTGAGTTTTCAAAAAATTATTATCCAATGTTGCACATGACATGAAATCACACCAACTGCAAAGAGAGGGTTCTGAGTATTATGTGCCAAAGATCTGCTTTCGCATGATCAAAGAAATTATAAAATATAACCCCCAAAGCAGGCTACCATGAATTCCAGACACAGTAATGTACAGATACCTAAAATTTCACATTGAGAATGGTTATATAAATTTGCATAGAATCTGATACTACTAACACATTATTCTTGTACATAACTTAAGAGCACAATCAGCATGGATAAGCTCTAATGTTTTCTGGACTATCAAGATATTCACATTTTCTTTAGTGGATACTAGGCTTTCATCTTACAACTCCAGCAGATTTCAAAAGGAAACACAAGTTGAAGTTGAACAATTACACAGGAAAAGTGAAAAAAGGAATTACCCTGAAAGAAGAGCAGCCATGCTGTCAATGATCAGCAATTTCACACCGTGCTGAAATAGTGAAACTTTGATTTTCTGCAAACTGACAGAAACACATAGACAATAATTCATAAAAACTAAAAACGTCCAATACTTGCACAACTTGGAGAAGTGTCAAAATGAAAGATAAATTTGATTGAAAGGAAATACGAGGCTGTTACGGAGAGCAGTCAATGCCGGCCACAATTAAAGATGTGATGTTGAGCTGGGCATTCAGAAGAAGGAAAAGAATGCAAAGAGGGTGGAATATGGATATTTTGGCTCTTATGTGGGTACTTGGAGGGAAGGAATAGGAGAGCTTTTGAAGGAGCAGAAAATGATTTTGTACAGATGAGGGCTTGTCTTTAGTTTCTTGTTAACATATGGTGTGCCCATGTTCCGGTCAATATAGTGCATTATGTGTCATTATAAAGAACCATACTTTTGCATTGGCTTTCTACTTTTTCTATACCGGAATTTTCTCAACGCGTAAACGAATTATCACTTTATTGAAGAAGGAGCTGTTTTGAACAACAGTAAGATCAAATAAGAGGGAAAGAGAGATTATAATACAGGAACTAAATGAAATATATGCATTATGAACTTAAGGGAAAAAGAGATTATAATACAGGAACTAAATGAAATATGTGCATTATGAACTTAATATATATTGGCTGTCGGGTGTTTGGTTGGTTTTGTAAAATTGGAGATACACAGGCTTTAAAACAACATTATATCTGACTTCCATTGGATTTACCTTTTGATTCCAACATTATCTTGGATTGAATCCCTCACATCATAAGCAAGAGATCTTACATTATTCACTGCTTTATAAAATCGGTGAACTATCTATTTATTGACAATACTCTCTCCCCACAGTATTGGATAATACTGAGTTTGTGGAACTGTAAATACAGGATGCCATACAGAGTACTGAATAGCAATCATATCTGACACATAATGTGGCCTCATAAGAGAAGATAATGTTAAAAGCATAAAATGGACTGTCAGCACTTCTATCTTTGATCAAACATATTCATCCTTCTATTTCAGAAAAAAATGCATCTTATTTTATTTTTATTTCCTCCTATTTCAGAAAAAAAATTGAAAAACTAATATCAACTCATATCATCAATTGATTTTTTTAATTTTCATTTTTATTTAATCGTAAAAGTTATGCATTGCCCCACTTGTGCAATTACACTGGCCACTGGGTAAGAGTTGAGCTGTGCATTTGCTGTCTTAACAAAACTGTGTATGTTCGTTCTCCAGTGATGACATCCAGCAGCAGCTTCTTTCTTTGCTATTTTTTGTGGATATCTAGTTGCATCCCTTTAAGATAAATTTATGAG
>JAJOOG010018337.1:0-38907 GCA_029582565.1 Solanum infundibuliforme | reverse complement strand
AACAGGGAAACGGGCCTAAAACCCAAACGAACGACCAGGCGACCGAACAGTCAGTGCCAGCAAGTCATAAATGACTTGGGGTCGCTACAGGAATGCTCCATACGAGGGAAAGAATTCTTTAATTTAAAAATGACCTGGAGGGTCATTACAGTATGGAACAATGCCTCGTCTTCAAACAAATGTACCAATTCTACAACATGAACCTGATCAAACCCAAAGAGGGACATATTTTCCAATTTCAACTGTCAATACCAATAAAAGTTTTTCTAGAGGGGAGAGTTCAACTCAACAACAACTTTATCACCCACAACTTCAGGTTCAACCCCGCTACCTCAATATTGAAAATCGATTCAATAATTCATTTTTTCTAGCCCAAAGTTATGTTGGTGATAGGCTACAACAACATGAACCATTAGTAGAAATGTTGAATTCACAAGGACTACAAGACTCAATTATTAAGAACACTAGTTATAGTCCTGTCCTAGAGTTTAATAGTGGGGATCATCACAATAAAAGTGGTTAAAGTTTGGATCTCAACGTGACCCATGGAGAAACATATTCAGGTTGCCGAATAATAATGGGTACAGAAATTGGAAATGCGACAAATAGTGAGTATAACTTGAATGTCAATGTAGACAATGTTTCTAATTCTTATGTTGGAAATATGACTATTAATGAATTGGGAGTAGCAAATGCAAATTTTCAACAATATATTCTTGAACCAAACATGTCTAATCCAAGCAGTATTATTGGGGCATCATAAGCGAATGATATTGAAGGAGGTGATTCAAATAAGAAGAAAAATTGTGATGCGTATTTTGATTTCAATGATATGGGTTGTCTCTTCCAGAATCATGGACCTTCAAGTTCTAACCTACCTAATGAACAAGGTACAGAGTTTGATCAAGTTTACTCTGATGATCAGGTTAGTGCTTTCATTTATTTTCATGTTTGATTATTGATATTAGCTAAAATCACTAAACAATTAAATATATTTTTTTGTATTATATATCCATTTTGGGAATAAGATTCAATTCTATTTTCTTCCATTCTCATTGAGATTATAATATCTAATATCCTTATTTAAAATCTAATGGGTCCTTAGAAAATCAAGTAGTATTTAAGTGACTTTTTCAGTGTGTGTGTATATATATATATATAGAGAGAGAGATATTTCTCCTTTTGTTTGAATTTTTTTCCCATAAAGTTATTTTTGATAACTAAATACTAACTTATTTTTTTAAGAAACTATTTTTGGTCACACCCATAATCTCCTCTTGATTTTATCTTAAACCTACATATGCAGGTAGTAGCGACATCTAGTGTCCAGTTTTCAGGAACATCAAATTATCTTGATAAATCATCAATATGATACTATCAAGACAAAACATGACAACTCTCATAAGGAATCTTTGTAGTGATAAAGTAATCTTTCATGTTTTTGGAGCTATTTTTCTTTTGAATGACTTAAATTTCTTGTTTGTTGGTTTTTTTTTCTGTTTGGAACTAATGGACATCATTGAATTACATGCTTGCTTTAATTTCTTGACTTGAGATTATTATTTTGTTTAGTATCAAACCCATGAATCCTTCTATTACATAACCGTTTGGTTGACTGATACATATTATATATGGGATCAATTATTTGTAGAACTAATTATCTTGCATCTCAATTTAACATAATATTTGATGTAGCCTTAACATCTATGAGGTACATTTTTTATTATTGTACTCGGATTAGCTAACATGTAAGCCTCTTGTGGTTTTACTTCAAAAAAATTCAGTTCATTGTTTAATTATCACATCTACAAGTTTAAGTAATATGTATTGTCTGTGTAGTTATAACTTTTATACCAAACCAGTCATTTTAATTTGTTATAACAAGTAGTGTATCATTGGGAGTAATAAATGCTAATTTCCAATAATATATTACATGTGAGTAGTACTGAATGAAGTGATTAAAATGAAGGAAAATTGTGATGCGTATATGGATTTTAATGATATGAATTATTGTTTCAAGAATCTTAGAGTTTGGAAAAATTGAGATATTTTTTGGAAAAAATATAATTTTTCAGAAGAATTAATATTTTTTATATAAATACTTGTTTGGAGGATGAAATTATTAATAAGGAAAAAATATTTAAGATTGATAAAATAATCATAGGGTCATTTGCTTACCTACATAAAATTTAGTATCACATATATCTCTTATTTTATTGATGATATTAGCTACAAAATTAATATAACCTTACAATTGATGCGGGATGTGGGATTATATTCCATCTAATTTTGGTGTCTTATATAGATTATAATTCATATCCTTATTTCGAATCAAATAACTCCTTAGCAAATCAGATAGTGTATGATAAAAAAAAATTCCAGTATTTAGAAAAAAAAGTTGATATGCTTACATAGTTTAAATGTTGGTTAATATAATCATATTAAGTTCACAATTATCAGAATTGCAAAAAAAAATAGCTTTTGACTCAATGTGAAAGAAGTTTGTTTTCTCCTTTTGGTGGAAATTTTTTCCATAAAAAGAACTTTTGACAGTCTAACTTACTTTTTCAAGAAAATATTTTTCATTTTATCAAACACACTCATCATCTCCTATATATATTTACTTTAAACTTACCTATGCAAATGCACAAAATGTCCAGTTTCTAGGAATAGCAAATTTTCTAATGAATCATGTGATCCAATACAGTCTAAGAGTTCATTCCGAAGACTATTATTTTCTTCAATTCAAATTGCATCTTTCATTTTTCTATAAACTGTGTAGTTTCGTGTTTAAAATTTTTATATTACATTGTGGAAGGAGTTGGGAAAGAGAAGAAAATATTAGGAGTATCAAATGAGCGGGTTGACCTAAATTTGGCAGGTTCAAAATGAGTTGAGTCAATAATGACCCACTCAAAAATTACTTGCGTTACATATTAGCCCAACTTTAAATAGGTTGAAATGAGCTAATGACCCACCCAAACTTGACAGGTTATATGAATTACCTATATTTTTAGAGTTTAAGTTATATGCACCGTCGATGTAGAGTTATTTTACACCATCAGGTAGCATTGACCTAATATAGTAGGTTATAATATTTTAATTAAATAATTTTTTTCATCTTTAAACTACAATCTTTGCCTTACTTTCTTTTTATTCTCTCTTAATCTCCTTCTCACTTCTACAAAAGCTCCATATTTCTAGTTCTCTCAAATTATGAGGATTTAATCATCCATTTTTTTGTTTGCCTTCATATGCCCCATGTGTATTTCACATGAAATCTTGATGTGCTCCATCTGTTATATGATAATTTTTCAATAAAGATTTGACATAATTACATGGCTTAATAATATGATTTAAGTTGGTCCTTTTCTCCAAGCTCTCTATACATTCAATTTGCATGATTGATATCTATAAAGCTTTTTGAATAAGATTAACTTGAAAGGACCTTAATTTAAACTAAAAAGGACCTAAAATCAAGAAGTTTATGGAACTTAATTATATTTTCATGATTAATAAATGATCCAAAACCTTCATAGTGATTCAGACTAAATTATTGAGAATTTGACATGAAATTATCGATAGTAAACAAATTTGGTATTCTGCACAACTTTAGTTAGAGTATAAATGTGATTCTACTTGCCTTTAATATTTTTTTTACTTTTTGTGAACTATAATTACATTTAATTAAAAAGGTAATAATCTTACTTCTACATACTTAACAAAGTTATCGTGGTTAATTACCTTTTGAGATTACGTGATGGTGTGAGAAGTTTAGTACACTGACAGTGCACAAAACTTTAATTCATATTTTTATGGGCTAATTTTTCCACCCCTAAAAGAATTATACCTCCACCTCATTGCTCAATAAAATATAAGTGATGGTCATGTTGAGAAGGAGTCGCCATCAAATGTCTCGATTCTGGGAGCAGATAATACCCGGATACAATGTAGATGTGGTTAATCAGTTGTTAGCTAATTTGGGACAAACACTAGGTGATAATGTTTCTCAAGAATCAAGTGGAAATTCAAAGGCTTTGGTCATTGCATCACACGTCGATTTGGGAAGCTTTGAAATTAAATAAAACTGTGAAGGCGCCACTGATTCTTGAGGGAAAAGAAAAATAAATCAGTTTCAAATGCAACTGAGAATTCTGGGCAGCACCTTATTTGTGGAAACGATGGTGTTACATCTGGTTCGATTAGGAAAATGAGTATCAAAAATAATTGCAAGAATTGGACTACGGTGACACAAAAAATAGCAATTGGTCAACAAATTGGTTCTTAAATTCGTTCTAAGTTGGAGCACTCTGTGAAAATTTTGAGTAATCAACCTTTGGCTCCAAAGGAAATTATTTCAACAAAATTTGGTGCTATAGATAGTGTAGCACTTTATCTATCATAGTAATCACTTTGAAAAACCATTCCCGACTTTAGAAAAACGTACGTAACCTTTTGTATGAAGCCCAAATTGGAGAATTGTTTCAAGTGTTGCTTACTAGACATGAATAACTTTAAGTAAGGCATGCAGTTTACCCCAAAACTCATATTTCTAGTGATTAGGATAAATCATATAAAACCTAAAGTGGGAAAGGAGTTAAAATCCTACCACGAATTTACAAAGTATTATATTAACTCCTCAAAGTAAACAGATTGCTTTCAATATTGTGCTCTTAGGACTCTAACTCGTCAAGATGCGGTATGACACGTGAATCAGAGACACATAGTCTACAATATCTCTCCTCATGTGACTCCACTAGTAATGTTGCCTAAAATAGTATGCATCTTCACTATGCCGGGATGAATAGAGTATCTAGAATCATGGACCTCAGAAAGAATCAACTGAATCAAATTTCAAACTCTCAAAAATCAAATACAACTATCAAACCATAAAACATCATCAGAATCTAAGGTGGCTTCCCGGCCTCACCTCTGAAAACATGTTCTTGAATAGCTACCAAGACATCATCCTCCAACTGTCGACCACGAATCCACTCTAAAAGAGATGATTAAACCTAACATAGGCTAAAACCCACCTAGAATCCAAAATATCAAGCTGAATCATACTATTGACTAAAGAATGAATGTTTGGAGCCAAAGGTCGCTCTATTACATAAAGGAAATCTAGACTACCTATAGTCACCGCCTTCCAACTCAAGACGTCTGCTACCACATTCCCCTTGCCTAGATGGAAAAGAATAGAGAGAGCATAGCCCTTCAGAAGATCAATCCACCTCCAGTGCCTCAAATTTAGGTCATTTTGGTTGATAATATACGGAAAACACCTGTGATCAGTGTAGATATCACCACGGACCCATAATGATCCTCCATGTCATTTCCTATTATTGTATTTCTCTTTCTACTTATAGCTTTTCTATAGCAACCCCACGTAATTTATGACTTGTTGGGACTAAATTTTTGATCATCGGATCATTTGTTTGGTTTCTGTGCAAGTTTTTGTATTTTTGAGCTTTTAAAACTAGAGTGGTTGACTTCGATCAAAACCTCAATTAAATGGTTTCAGAATGCAATTCTGACAGTTTTGTGAGCTCCAGAATGTAGAGCTTGGTCTTGATGGACTTTTGGTGCAGATCTCGAGGCTTCTAGGCTCATTTTGATCCACGTCATAGAATTTGGCTTACAATGAAATTTGACGACCTCAGTTGGAAGTTTCGACATCTCAGTTAAGTTTGTAATGCCGAATTTAGTGGGATATCATAGTTTGTTTGTGTGCACGGAGTTCTGAACCATTCTCAGGCATCAAGCGAAGTTTGGTGGGACTTAGATAAAATTTCTAGTGCATTGTCTAGTCCAACCTCTCTAGAAGCCCTAATACTTCTTAAACAGAAGCTGCTTCCAGTCTCTTTAGCAACCCTTGTTTCTCTTAAGTGGTGGTCGCTTAAGTGGCTAAGGGACCACTTCAGTGGTAGCCTTCTATTGTGGCCAGGTCTTTTTAGCAGTCAGACCATCACTTTTGTGATGCCGCTTAAGCGGCCAAAGTGATCGCTTTTGTGGTGTATGCAAGTAGTTATACCTATTTTAAGTTCATTTCTCATATCTTTGGATTGAATTTTTACTCTTAGGAGCTCGTTTTAGTGGGAATCGGCTTAATATTGGTGGGAGTAATTGGGGATAGTTTTGGGGTGATTGTAGGCTTGATTATCACACATTTAATCCATAAGTTACCTTCCATCTTCTCTTTTTTAGATTAAGTGGAGGTTTTGTTGATTGGTTTATTTCATGAACTGTCTTTCTTATTTTCCAAGTTTGGATTGTGCCTATTTTTAGGTCACAAGTTCCTTGAGCTAATAGAACCAATAGACAGAGTCAATTTCAGTATTCCCAGTACGGGTCCCACAATTCCATTTTGACTCAATTCTGGGTTCGTCTTCAATTGTTTCAATCTGAGTGTCTAAATGTCCAGTTTATGTACATCTTGACTCTTTACTTTCGATAAAAAAATTATTTTTAGTAGTGGATGTTGTAATGACCATCTTGGTCATTTTCTCTTCATTACATTCTTTTTTATATTTAGAGATTTCCTATAGCGACCCCAATTAATTTATGACTTGTTGGGACTAATTGTTCGGTCACATGGTCATTCATTTGGTTTTAGGAAAGTTTTCATTTTTTTGGAGCTTTTGAAACTTGAACAGTTAACTTCGGTCAAAACATCAATTAGACGGCCTCATAATGTAATTCTTACGGTTCCATATTCTCTGGAACTTGAGTTTGGTCTAGAAGGACGTTTGGTGCAGATCCTAACACTTCAGGGATCATTCCGAGCTACTTCATGGATTTTGGCTTAAATGGAGTTTTGGTGTGGACCTACTTATTGTCAAGATGACCTCGGTTGGATGTTTTGAGTTGAGCCTTATATTCCAAATTTTGTGGGGGTAGCATAGTTTTTTTCTGTGCATGGGGTTCCAAACAAATTTTGAGCCCCTATCGGGCATTTTGCACCTTCCAAGTATGGGTTGGTGTAGCATTTGCTAATGCAGAACCATTGTTTTTCTATTCACGCATCTCTCACCTCATTCAAGGAGATAAAAAATTTAGTCTCCACGTTTGTGAGCTTGGTGCCACATTCGCGAAGAGAGGAGTGACCTTGACCCTTTACGTTTGTGAAGAATAGATGATCTGACCATGTTGACCACCATGATCGCGGCCTCCGCCTGTGTTTGCAGAAGTCACTTGACTAGTCTTTTAATGAAAGACCAACCTTCATTTCTAGCTCTTGTTCAACATTTGAAAATTTGATAAAGTGAGTTTTAGAGCTCCGTTTGGGGTGATTCATGTTGCTGCTTTTTGGGGCCCACTAAATCCATAAGCATTATTTTCTCCTAGCTATGTTTCACAACAGTTTTAGTATTACTACTCTATTCCGGAGGCATAAATCCATGATATTTAGGCCACCACCTGCATGAGGTTTACATATAGTCTCCCAAGACACTAAGGCTTTCTTGGATACAGTAGAAAAAACAGTCCACAAGAAGTTCTATAAATATGTTCTATGTTCTTCATCACTTTCTTGGGTATTAAGAAAATCCGAGACCAATAATCTTGCACCCCAAAAAAAAGACAAACTTGATCAATTGCACTCTCCCAACATAGGATAGTAGCTTAGCAGACCAACAAGTTACCTTTGATCAAGGGTAAGAATTTATTGACACATAGCCTTTTAGATTCTAAAGGTACTCCTAAGTATCTAAAACAAAGTACACCTTCAACATATCCTAGTTCCTCAAGAAGCTCTTCTTTAGTGTGGTCAGCAACTCCAGTTATGTACAATGAGCTCTTGTCCAAATTTTCATGCAACTTTGAAGCCTTAGAGAACCTCATGAAAACTTTATTCAACAATTTAACAGAAATAAGGTTTTCCCTAGAGTACATCAATAGGTCATCTACAAAGCATAAATGGATACTATATAATTTCTTGCATCTTGGATAAAAATTGAAGTTGTCATTCAGGGTTAATTGGTTCAGCTCTCTCTCCAAGTACTCCATAGCCAATACAAAAAGATAAGAGGATATGGGGTCCCCTAGCCTAATATCTCTTTCAGCTGTGAAAGGAGGGGTCAGCCCCACATTAAGTATCAGGGATTAGGACACAATAGACACACAAGTCATGATCCACTATATAATTTTGTAGGAAATCTCATGCTAATGAGCAACTTCTTCAAAAAGCTCCTCTCTAATGTGTCATATGTTTTTCTTAAGTCAACTTTGAGAACAAACCTAGGTGATACACATTTCCTAGAATAGCATTTGGATATCTCATGACTAAACAAGACATTAACAATAATACTCTTCCCTTCAACAAAATTAGATTGTGAACACCCCACAAGGCCTCCAATCACCTATCTGAGTCTCCTAGTTAACACCTTGGATATGATTTTATAGAGGGTTATGCAACATGCTATGAGCCTAAAGTCCTTAAACTTTGTAGGAGAAGCAAAATTGGGGATTAGAGTGAAATCAATTGTGTTAATTGCAGGATATAATATACCAATACGGAAGAACTTCTGTACAACATGTACAATCTCATCCTTCACAAGTTCCCAGTTCTCAGTGAAAAATTCAATAGGGAAACCATCTACCATAGTAGTTTTGTCCTTAGGCATGGACATGAAAACATCCATAATCTACCCCTAAGAAACCTCCATTATTAGGTCTCTTTGTTGTTTCACTGTTAAACACTCCCCAAATCCAATAATCATAGTGTCCACACAGGGCAACTCATTAGCGCATACTCCCATTAAACCTGAGAAAACATAAATAAACTCACTTTCAATAGCCCGAGGGTAAGTCAGTTTGACATTGTTCTCAATGTAAATATAAGTAATGGCATTGTGGCTGCTTCTCATCTTCCACTGTGCATGAAAATAATTTGAGTTACCATCACCACTCTCCACCCAAAGAGCCATAGCTTAGTGTCTAAGAACTTCTTCCTTAACTTTACTCCATTTCTCAATATCTTGTAACAACTTTTTCTCCTGAGACCTTGCATCTGGCCCTGAACTATATCCAACTCCTCCCTTGCTAAGTGCAACTTTTGTTGATAGGAATCCATATAAACATTTATGTCTTTGATCTTGGCCTTAAGCTTTTTCAATTTACACCATACATTTTCCATAGCTTGCTCATGATCAGCAGTAGCCCAGACTTGTTGTAGCAAAGATTTAAACTATGAATGCTCCATCACATTGCGAAAAAATTTGAATGGTCGAGGATGTAAATTAGGCTGCTGACAATACATAATAAAATTGGAGAATGGTCTGAGATGGATGGGTGGGGAAAATCAACTTCCACATGGCCATACTTTTGCAACCAATGTATATCTCCTAGTGTCTAATCAATCTTACTATAAACCCTGCTTCATATACCTTACTTGTTACACCAAGTATAATTCCAACCTTCTTAAGATGTGCAAGTTGCATAACATCACTCAACCCCTGAAAACTAAGAGTTTTGGTTGGAGTAATAGGTGAGCCAATTCTATCGCTTGAACTAAGCACACTACTGAAATCTTGACACAATAGCTAGAGTTATTGTAGTTGTCTATCTAGCTGAACCAATTGGCTTCATATCCTGTCTTTATGTTGTAGTTCATTCATAGCAAACACCATTGTAAAAAACACAAACCTCTAGATTCTTGGATCCTCAATAATGCACAAAATATATTGGTCCTTTATTTCAACATTGTGTACATTCAACTGACTCTGCCACAGCAACCAAATTCTTCTATTCACTGTAATCTTGTTCTTAGCAAAAAAGAGCGTATGGGTCTGGTTGAGGCCCCATACATTTCCATGTCGAAATGATCACGGTAGGGTAAATAACGTGGAGTTTCCAGCACTATTAATTTCAAGTAGACCCATAGTAGCACCATGTAAGTCCTGCTTACCCTCTCTTCTATGAGCTAGATTATACTCTTGAACAATCTCTGATACCACCAATTGTTCACCCCTACTCATCTTCTTTACTCCACCCACATGACTACATTGTTGATGTTGTGCTCAGTATGCATTGGGTGGCCAACTGCACTAGTAGTGAAATGATCAGTATGCATTGGGTAGCCAACTGCACTAGTAATCTTACTCAAGGCCTTAACGAGCCAATATCCTACATGTAAATCTGGAAATTTCACCCACCGGGGTACCAAGCTAAGGATCTCCTTATAAAACGCAAAAATCAAGTTCTCATGGCTTGAGGATAAGAGGTCTATTATTGAAATAGTAAGGTCCATAAATGATCACCCTTTCCTTATCCTTCTTAGAGTGAAAGTTAAAGATGTAGTACCCCATATCATGCAATAGAACCTTAGGCACATTAATAAAGTGTCAAATCTTAGGTGCATACATTTCCATCTATTTCTCACAAGGAATATAACCAAATAGATACCCAATTAAAAATGACTCCCAAGTTTTCACCTAAACTTGTATATGTTCTTCCTCAATTGTTATGGTTACAATTCCATTTTTCAGACATGGAGGTACAAATGTGAGAGTCTTACCATCACTATAATTATCTTGCCTGGGTGCAACTTGGGTGTTGGACGGGTCGAGGTTTCAGCATCATAAAAATGTAATCGCGGTATCGCTAGCTCCTTGCTATAAATTTGAATGGATTGTAGATGCATCTCTTCCTCAATGCTACTATTTTCTTCCTCTTCCATAATCACATAAAACCCCGGTGGTAGGTAGCTACCAACCATAATCGGGGGAAGTTCTTATGGAATTTCAGTTGCCGGTGTGACAAGGTTTTGGTTGGGCATCGTTGATCGAAGCCTAGCCATCATTAATATTTTTAGGCACAATTGTAGCCTTGATATGGTACACCGAGAGAGAGACTATTAGTGCCTAATGTGCGCCGTTATTATTTTTCTGCAAAGGTAACTTTAGATGAATTTGCCAAACTTTTGGGTACTTTTATCATAATGGAGATTATATTCCATGTCTTGAATTGGGTCAATTGAATCACTGGTCTTGACACCAAAAAGGAAAAAGTGGCTAAGGAGTTGGATACATTTTTGAAAAATGTGATTGAATAACTCAATAGTGGGAACAGGAAAGGAGAATACAGTACTAAAAACTTCATAGACGTCTTGTTGGAAATTCAGAACAGAAAAGAAATTGACTTTCTTCTTGAAAGGAATTCACTGGAAGTTATACTCTTGGTAATTAAGTATCTCTCATACTATTTATTCCCTCATTGGCACTTTCTTTCGAGGCATTTAATTATAATTCGTTCTACTATATTGTTTCGTTGTTGAAAATTGGTGACATAAATTATTCTTGATTATGCTTCCACCTCATCATACACGCCTAATCAAGAATAACTATTTTAGTTTTTTTGTGTGTTTCTTTTTAATGGCGTAGGATAATTTTAATGGAGGTATGGACACAATGTGTAATGACCCTCTAGTTCATTTTCTTTTTTCCAATCTTCTCAGCGTTTATAAATTTCCTATAGTGACCCCAAGTCATCTATGACTTTTACGGACTGACAGTTCGGTTGCTAGGTCGTTCGTTTAGATTTTTACAGTTTTTCGTAATTTTTAGCCTTTGAAACTTGAACGGTCGACTTCAGTCAAAAGTTTAGAAAGACGGCCTAAAAATACAAATCAGAAGGTTTCCTCAACTCCGAAAGGGCCATTTTAGGCTAGGGGCATCGTTTGTCTGGACCCCGAGACTTCTGGTGTAAGTTTGTACCATTAGGCATTTTTACTTTGAAGATTAAACCAAGGGTTTAATTTTGTCAAAAATCTTCGTAAACATGCTTAGATGAGAATTTTCTCAAAACGTTTAGCTCCAAAATGTGAACGACCTTTCGTGTGATTCTCTAGGCTCCTGGACTCATTTTGAGCCTTCATGTGATTTTTAACTTAAAATGAAACTTGGGTGTGGGACTAACTTTTCATCGAAAAGAGCTCAGATGGAGGTTTTGAAGGTTCTATTGAGTTCAGAATGCCAAATTTGAGAGGGGTGGTATATTTCGTTTGCACGCACGGGGTTCTGAATGAATCCCGGACACCAGATCAGAGAATTTAGAGTTTGAGAAAACCAACTGAAGTGTTGATATCTAGTGTAGGCTTTTAGTGATTAGAATTTAGGCCTTTAGCGACCAGACATGATTTTTAGTGACCAGTTTCGGGTATTTAAATCCCACAATTTCAGCTTCAGCCCTCATTTTTTAAAATGTGATATCTCGAGCTGTGGAGTTCTGATTGAGGTGGTTCAAAGTCGTGGACGTCCAGAATATTTGTGGCTATGCATTGGAGTGCTCGGTAACTGTTAGAAGCTCTCCATTCCAGGTATATTCTGCCTCGAAGGGACTATTAACTCTCTTTTGTTTTTTTTCAATTGGTGATTTTGTTGCATGTGGTGGTTTCGGCTGTTTTGGCATGAAATTGAGCCCCGTTTCATGAGACAAACTTGGTTAGTCAATTAAGGCCTTTTGACGGAGTCAATTTTAAGATTTTCGATGCGAGTCCCACATTCCCATTTTGACCCAATTTTCTAGCCCATTTCCAATTGTTCCAAATCTAGTGTCTAAACATTAGTAATGATGTCGTGGTCGATAATTTGATAGTTTAGTGATATTTGGAGGCATTTCAGAAGTGGATAGCTTGTGTGTGGTGTTTTGAGAGCACTCCTAATCGGCTTTTAGGTAGGCTTTGGTCTACTTTCTTGATTGAGCTTCTTAGATAATGCTTAGTATAGACTTCATGTACTTTTGGATTGTAATTGCAGGTTATTTAGCTTTCCCCTTATTGTTCCGTATTTTCTTGATTCCGTAGGAGCCTTGGGCTTAGTGTGGGTGTAGGAATCCTTAGTTTATGCTTGTAGATTCACTTGTGGTGTAGATGATCTTGTTTACCCTTGTTAGGATTGGTACTTTGTGGCCTTAGAGTAGGTTGGACCTTTGATGTTTTAGATTGTGTTTTACGGCCCTCGTAGTTATGATTTTCTCCTTATAGGACTTGTATTCGGGTTTTCTCATGGTGTTGGTGCTTGTGACCTTGGTGGCTCGTCGTAGCCATGGTTTCGTCCTAGCTATGATCACTTAGGAACTGGAGCGGTATGATTGGAGTAAGATATTGTCCCTTGAGTTGGTTCCCTTTTTTATTGATTTGAGACCTCTTTTTTGGTCCCTTCACTTGGCATTTAGCACTAGACCTGTTATACTCTTATTGAGCTTGGTTATATTGTTGAGCCCGAGGCTGTATGTAAGGACCAATTAGATTCCATGTTAGTACTCTCCACTTTGGTAGTGTGGTTTTGTTTGTTGTATAGTTTATTTGATTGTGAGTGCCTTGTTTGAATGTTGGTGATAACATGCATTTCATTGTTTTCTCATTCTCATGGATTTTGTGGTACAATCTCGGCCCATGCATTGGCATATTTCTCATTCATAATGAGATATTATTTTACTCCGTTTATATTCTAAACTGGTTTTAACAAGAGTCGTACCACCTGGATCACTTGAATAACTAATTTTTGAGATTACAAGGCATTAGAGATATGCTACTTTTGCTACTTGAGATATTGAGACATCTGGGATGTGCTAAATTTTTACTTGACTAGTCGGTGCGTTGACGCCCTTTCTTTCATGCTTTTGGTCTTGCTAGTGCCCATGAGAGTTTACTGGCTGGATGGGCGGCCCCATAAGTAGTTACTCATGGTTCGATGTTGTTACTTCTAGTTTGAGGATGATGCTCATGGTTTGAGTTCGTTACTTTCTATTTGAGGCTGATGCTCATAGTTCAAGGCCGTTACTTTCTATTTGAGGCCGATGTTTTTGTTCGAGGTCGTTACCTATGGTTAGAGGTTTAGATGGTTAATGATGGTCACCATGCATTCATATGTATTGCCTATCACTTGTATACTTGTTTTTTGGTTGCACCCTCTGGTTTATGGGGGCCGATTGGGTTATGTTTGGTGTTTGTAACTTCCAGACTTATGGGTGCCCGGTTAGGTTATTGTCTGACAATATTTTATTCTTTGTTGTTGTTTATTGTTAACTGATAGGCTTGGACTTTAGAATTGTGATGTCGGCCCTCCTAACCTTGGGTAGTTGACTTGGTATCTTAATCGCTTGAGATTAGGTTGTTGGCTTGCGTTCCAGGTATATTTTCTACTCAGCTTCTTAACCCCTCTATGTTCCTATTCTTTATTTCATGTCTACTTTAGTATCTCCTATTAGTTACTTGTGCTATACTTTCCTTATTACTTGTTGTTTTTGCTTGTGTTATCTTTTGAGCTTAATCGGTCGTTGCCTATTAAGTACAATTTTTGGTACTCATACTACACTTCTGCTTCCTAGAGATTGTAGTTAAGTTAGCGTCGTTGATTTGGAGTCTTGCACAGCAACTTGGAGTTTCAGAGATTAAGGTGAGCTCCTGGCGTCTAGAGATACCAGTTTTTGTCTCTTTTGGCTAGGCTTTGTCTTTATATTGTATTCTGGGACAACATGTACTTATCATGTATTGGTAAAGGCCTTCTACTCCTATTTTGGATTAGATTCTTAACTAGTAACTGATGTTAGGTCTTAGAATGGTTCTTATATAGTTTTTGTTGATTATTGTTTCTCTACTTTGTTCTAAGATCTTGTTTGTTGTTGTTGTATTCCTCTTGGTAATTTGTTGCTTATGGCTCCAGGCAAAGGGTTACGATTACCTACTGGTGGGGGTGTAGTAGTTGCAATCATGATCTAAGAAATTGAGTCATGACAATTTGGTATCAAGGGTCTAGGTTGACTGACATTGTTAGGATCAGGGAAAATGCCTAGTAGAGTCTTGTGGATCAGTGTGCAGGCATCTGTATCCAATCTTTGGGTGGATATAGGGCATTCTTAGGAAATTATGTTGTTGACTCCTTATTGTGTTCTTTCACTTTGATTAACCTCTAAAATTGCTTTTCTAGAATCTACTCTCACCTAGATGGATAGCACAAAGCATTTGATGTACGTGGACATAGCATCAACATATTCCACCAGAGTTTCAACTCAAGATCGGGATAAAAGGCCTCAATCAGGCATGTACCTTGAGGTTAGAGGCATTTTTTCAACATTCAAAGAGTTTGGGGGAAGTCCAAGCTTTTATAAGGTATTTGACTACCTCGGTTCCTCGAGACTCCGTGTTAGAAGGTTACAGCTTCTTCGAGGGTACACCTTAGGCAGGTGTGGTTCTTGGTGCAACAGGTGCTTCTCAGAGAAGAGTTAGGTTGAGTTGTCCCCAACAGGGTTCGTCATCCATTTTGGAGTATGTGATGGGATTTCTACAGTAGGTTGGGCATAGCGCCACATCACATTCTTTAGATCAGGAGTTGAGTTAGGTTTTATCGGAGGGTTGGCCTTTCCACTTCGATTGGTGTTGGAGCATCTGATAGAATCACGATCTACTTTTTCCTAGGTTGTTAGTCATGTCAAGGCTATGGAGAGGTGTGCCTTGAGAATTATGGAGATAGTGATAAAAGGCCTCGCCATTAGTGCAACGTTGACAATATTCCACTTCGAGAAGGGGACCATTTCATCTAGGGTCATCTTCATTCTCGACCTATCAGGCCTATAGTAGTAGCATCTCAGGTTCTAATGGGTTTTGAGATAGGTCGTGGTTCCTATGATAGGAAGTGTTCATACCAAACTTCTCATAGTGGTAATTCTGGACCATCAAGTGTTGGGTTTTAGGTTATTCTAATTATCTCTTCACAACTAGTTTCTCTCGGTGATGATTGTTATGAGTATGGCAAGACAGGATACTATGTAGAGATTGTCGCAAGTCCCTGGTGTAGTTGGTTGGGGTTGGTTTTGAGTATGGTAGAGGTATACAGGACTGATCATCACTTTCTTCACGTTGGGCTTCACACTTTAGAGGTTTCTATGATAATGAAGGGCATGACCACCAGTCTAGAAAGGGCCCAACGTTAGAATTGCTTTTCCAAGTATTGCAGACATTTGATAGTCCCTAAGCTAGGGTGGTTGGACTTGGTTGTACATATGGGAAGCTTGGTCATCAGCCTACAACTTATCCCTAGCATGGGACCATGATGAGAGGTATTCACCTAGATTAGTGTATGGGTTATTAGCTCTTTTGGTTATAGATAGTGCCTTGGGTTTTGCCATTACTACATTAGGTGTTCAGGCTAAGGTTGGACATGGTCCGTTTTATGCTTCTATAGGTCGGTCAGAGGCCAAGGCTTCTAGTATCCCTTCTTTGGATGTGTTTTGTAGTTCTCTCTTTAGTTCTTATTTTGTGTGATTTGGGATTTTCATTCCTGTTCGAGTTTATTGGGATTGTTATCTATCGTTAACTTGTTATGGCAGCTGGATTTGAGGATTGTGTATGTGTTTTCCCATGTGGTTGATTTATTTTAGTAGTGGATCGAATAGGTTATGTTGTTTCGATTGGGAGTAGTGGTTGAGTAACTCTCCGAGCCTTTGCCATAATATTCCTGTTGTGGTTAGGGCCTTGGGATTATTGTTTAACCTTTTTGCCACCCCCGTTGTCTGTTTTTACTATGATGCTGGTCCTTTTTTGATAGATGGCTTGACAAGCTTTACCCGATTTGAGTTTTGTGTGTTGTAGGAACTAGTTTGCTTAGGAGGTTAGCTTAGTTGTGAGTCGTCCCTTTTGAGTAGTAGTTGGGAGATTGTAAATTCTTAGAGTTCTATGTTGAGTAATTAGCCTTTTTTAGTTGTGGTAGTTCTTTTTAGTTGCTTTCTCCTTTTTTGTTAGTTTTTTCTCGATTATGGAGTTGTGTTATTGCTCATTCAATCTTTTTGGATTCTTCCACTTATTGGGGTTCTAGAGTTTTGTTATGGCTAGCCAGAATCTATAGGTGTGATCCCTTGTTGTGCCTTGTTGTTTTTTGTGTTGGTTCTTTGTTGTTGTGTCGATAACTCTCGAGGCTGGTGTGCAATTTAGAGTTTGAATGGTGGTGCTCATGGGTGGCTTCAGGCCTTAGCTCTGTTGGAAAATGGAAATTTTCTAAGAAGGTTGATCTTCAGGACGAGGTCAAAGTAATTCGTGGAATTTATGTGTTGGCTCTAGTTTAGGATGCATGGTTTGCTTTTTTCATGCTTGGTAACTTGTGTGGTTCGTGATAGGGTCTGTACCCTTGGGATACTACCGTACCATTAAGTATGTTGATACGCTACTTGCCGGCTTGGTTTCCCTTAGACTGGGTGGTTAGTTCAGATTTGTAGTGGCAAGTAGCTTGTGGACTCATGGTGTCGGTTTTTCCGAAGCACTTTTGCTTGGAGTTGGACTCAGTCTAGACTTGTCGTCTGTAGGATAGGTGTCCTTTGGATTAATGTAGTTAGCTTCAGAATGTTGTGTTTCAACTAAATTTGTTAGTCTTTGAGAGCTAAAGGTGGATTTTCAGCCTAGCCTTGGTTGAGTTCCTTGTTTTGGTGGTTGTTATTCCTTTAATGTTCAGGTGTAGCCTGTTGTTCTTCTGAGGTTTATGTATATGGGCTTGTAGGCAGGTTTCAATTGGTGCTAGAGATGTTCAGGATAGCTAGGACTGACAGAACGCTCTTAGTTGTTAGAAGATAGTAGATGTGGAACATAAGGTTAGTTTTATGATTTGGGAGTTAGGTTACATCTGCCATGGTCCTGTAATTGCTCTATTCTGTGGTTTTGGTGTGGTGTTGGTCTACTCAGATGAATCTGGTGCTTTCAGGTAAGTTCAGTTCAATTGGATGAGAGTTGGACCAAAAGATGTGTTACTTTTCTGCTACGCTAGCTAATAACCCATATTGTCATTTGCTATTTAACTATGTGACTTGCTGGAAATATTAGTTGTATCGTCCCCCATAAGGGGCGTTAATCAGCCCATTAGCCATTAGCTTGTGTTGCTCTGCAGATCTTTAACCGTGATCTGTATCATATAAATAATGTTTTTTTACATTAGTTGGCGGTTAGGTTTACAAGAGAGAAATATGCTCTGCATCCCCTAAAGGATATCTAGGTTGTGTAAACATGGGATTCATCCATTCTGTGAGGATTCCTGACGATCACACAACTTTGTCGAATAGATAAAGGCAATTTCAATATTCAGGTAAATTGATTTTGGTATGAGTATATAGTATATACTTTATATAGTGCTAGTATTAGGTGCGCTCGTTTTCCCCATCGACTCAAATACAATGGCTTTTCTTTTCATCCTATCTTATGACTCCTCAAATATAAGGAAGTTGAGGACTTTGGTAAACCTGAAAAAGGCTATGATGTTTTTGGCTTACATAGAAGATCCACATTTACTGACTCTGTTGTAAGCTAATTAATTAGAGGCAACCAATTCACTAAAAGAAAATTTTATCTACAATTGGAAGGGTTGGTAGCTAGGGATAGCCCTATTCACATGTCTGATATATATAGTTCATGTATTATAGTCTTTTGTTATCCAACACGGAAAATGAAGTAACCATTAAACTTCTCTAAAATAAGAATTATATCTTTGTCTACTAGAGAAAATCATTACTTGACTAACAGATCCCTAAACATGGATTTGCCTTGAATCAGTTAGAAAAGAAAAGAATAATAGTGTTTTCACACAGAAAAATTAGGGAGCTTACCAATATTTCAATGAGAAACTATTTTCTACTATGCGCTTTTCGGGTGAGTTGTCTCATGGAAAATTCATGTTTTATAAAATAATTTTTTTGTTGATTCGTGGTGGGAACTTTTTTTACTTCTAATAGTGATATGTTTAGTTTTGGAGATAAGAGAAGTGTGTGTATGATCAACAACTGATAATAATTATTTTTTTCATTTGAATGAAACAAATTTGGAAACTGGTGACATGGGGAGTTGTGGAATAAATTAGATTAAATATACATATTTGTGTGCTAGAGTAAATTTCTATGTTATATCCTAGACGAAATTCAGTGAGACTGACACTCAAAAAATCAAAAAGTCACATGAAAGCAAAAACAAATCCAAAATAGAAATGTAGATGGAAAAAGAAAGAGGAATATGACGAAGGATATGCTGTAAAAGAGTACTCAAGTGACACATTTCATAGTCACAAAATCATGAAGGAGCTTTCACAAATGAAATGGTAAGGGATACAAAAGTTCTCCTTTTAGTGACCCTAGCAAAAGCAAGATGATAAATCTATGGTCCACACTGTTAGCATGATGGAAAACTAAATGATTGTATATATTAATGTAATTATATAGTGATATAAATTAACATGATCAAATACATTTGTTGTAGAATCAAAGGAATAAATATTGTGATAGAATAGTTGATTTGGAGGGATAGCAAGGCAGATTTAGAGGGATTGAATAGCAGATTTGTAGAGATAGAATAGCTGATCTTTAGGGATAGAATGGCGGATCTTTAGGGATGAATAATCTTTATTTTCTCTATATAGTGGAAAGACTCTCACTTTGAGAGGCATTCAGTAGAAAATTGACATGGTATTAGAGCCTTCTCTTGGTTGTCTTGTTTCATAGAGTCATTTGTGGTTCCTTGTAAAAAAAAATTGAAAATCTTGGTTTTTGGTTCACTGTTCATCGACAATCAGTCCTACCACCTGGGAATTTTGTTCTTGGTCATTCTAGTTGCTTTCTTGAGTCTTTGTAGTTTTCATAGCTATTCAAAAATATGAATTCACATCACTTTGAATCCTTCAGTGTTCGTTTCACTGGAAAAAATTATTCTTCTTGGGAGTTTCAGTTTCAGTTATTTGTCACCGATAAAGAACTATGGGGCCATATAGATAGAAGCGATCATGCTCCTACTGATGCAACAAAGCTAGGTGAATGGAAGATTAAAGATGCTCGGGTGATGACATGGATTCTAGGGTCAATTGACCCTCTTATTGTTCTTAATCTCAGGTTGTACAAGACAGCTAAGGCCATGTGGGATTACTTACAAAAGGTTTACAACCAAGATAATAGCGCAAGACGCTTTCAGTTAGAGTATGAAATTGCTAATTACTCTCAAGGAGGTCTTTCTATTCAGGATTATTTTTCTGGATTTCAGAACTTATGGGCTGAATTTACAGATATTGTATATGCCAAAATACCTACTGAATCTCTATCGGTGATTCAGGCAGTTCATGAGCAAAGCAAGCGAGACCATTTTTTGATGAAATTACGCTCCGACTTTGAGAGTGTTCTCTCTAACTTGATGAATCGTGACCCGTCTCCCTCTTTGGATGCTTGCTTTAGGGAATTACTTCGTGAAGAGGAACGTCTTGTCACACAAAATGCTTTAAAGAAAGAAAATGATGTCACTGTTGCATTTGCTGCTCAAGGTAAAGGAAAGGGCAAGGATATGAGTAGAACTCAATGCTACAGTTGCAAGGAATATGGTCATATTGCTAGCAATTGTAGCAAGAAGTTCTGTAATTATTGTAAACAACAAGGACACATTATCAAAGAGTGTCCCACGCGCCCTCAAAATCGTAGGATCAATGCTTTTCAAGCTAGGATAAATGGTTCCACTAATGATAACTCATCTTTAGGACAAGTTCTTACTCCTAAAATGGTACAACAAATTATCGTGTCAACCTTTTCAGCATTGGGATTACAAGGTAATGATGTTACATCTAATTTTTGGATTGTTGATTCAGGTGCTTCCAATCATATGACCAACTCAACGAGCATCCTAAAAAATGTTTGTAAGTATCAAGGTGCATCACAAATACAGATTGCCAATGGTAGTAATTTACCCATTACCAAGGTTGGGGACATTACTCCAACTTTCAAGAATGTTTTTGTTTCACCAAAGCTCTCAACTAGTCTTATTTCAGTTGGACAATTGCTAGATAACAATTGTGATGTGAATTCTTATCGTAGTGGTTGTCTTGTGCAGGATCAGGTGTCTGGGATGATAATCGCGAAGGGGCCTAAAGTTGGACGATTGTTTCCTATATACTTTTCTATTCCTCCTGTTCTATCTTTTGCTTGTACTTCTATTGCTAGTAAAACTGAGGTTTGGCATAAGCGTCTAGGACATCCAAATTTTGTTGTGTTGTCTCATTTATCAAATTCTGGTTTATTGGGAAATAAAAATCAATTTTCAGCTGTTTCCATTGATTGTTCTACTTGTAAATTAGGCAGAACTAAAACTCTTCCTTTTCCTAATTTTGGTAGTCGTGTTACAAAGTGTTTTGATGTCATTCATAGTGATGTTTGGGGCATTTCACCAATTATTTCTCATGCTCATTTCAAATACTTTGTGACATTCATAGATGATTATAGTCGGTTTACATGGGTGTATTTTCTTTGATCTAAATCTGAGGTATTTTCCATGTTCAAGACATTTTTGGCTTACATTGAGACTCAATTTTCTACATGCATCAAATTATTAAGATCAGATTCTGGTGGAGAATATATGTCTTATGAATTCAAAAAATTCTTGCTTGACAAAGGAATTGTCTCACAACACTCTTGCCCATATACACCACAACAAAATGGAGTTGCTGAACGAAAAAATCACCATCTTTTAGATGTCACTCGTACTTTATTGATTTAGTCCTCTGTACCATCTAAATATTGGGTGGAAGCTTTGTCTACTACTGTCTATTTAATTAATAGATTGCCATCTAAAATGCTAAATCTTGAGTCTCTATATTTTCGTCTTTATCACCAAAATCCTAACTATAGTGATTTTCATACATTTGGTTGTGTTTGTTTTGTGCATTTGCCTCCTTCGTAGCGCAATAAACTTTTTGTATAGTTTACTAAATGTGCTTTTATGGGTTATAGTACTTCACAAAATGGTTTTATTTGCTATGATCCATGTTCTCACAAATTTCGTATTTCTAGAAATGTTATTTTCTTTGAGAATCAGTATTTCTTTCCTACGATTGTAGATTCAACTTCTACTTCTCCTCTTATTCCTACTCTTGAGGATTTATCATCTTCTTTTAAGAGGTTCAAACCTGGATTTGTGTATGAACGACGTCAGCCAACTTTATCTTATTCCTACATTGATCCGCCACCTGAAACTGTACCACAACTAGAATCTGAGAATTCTTCAAAATCTGGTCCACTTGAGCCTACTCGGCGATCTACCAGAGTATCTCGTACTCCCAATTGGTATGGCTTTTCCTCTACTTTATCCAACATATCTGTTCCATCTTGTTACTCACAAGCTTCCAAGCATGAATGTTGGCAGAAAGCAATTAAGGAAGAACTTTTGGCTCTTAAAGAAAATGACACAAGGGACATTGTTTCATGTCCTTCAAATGTCTGCCCTATTGGATGTAAATGGGTTTATTCAATCAAACTTCATTCTGATGGAACTCTTGATCGTTACAAAGCTCGATTGGTTGTTCTTGGTAACAAACAAGAGTATGGGGTGGACTATGAGGAAACTTTTGCACCCGTAGCCAAAATGACTACGGTGAGAACTATTATTGCCATTGCTGCTTCACAAAACTGGTCTCTTTATCAAATGGAAGAAGATAGTTATATGAAACCTTCACCTGGTTTGTTCTCATCGCCTACATCAGATGTATGCAAGTTGAAGTGGACTTTGTATGGATTAAAACAAGCTCCAAGAGCTTGGTTTGATAAGTTCCGGTCTACTTTGCTACAATTTTCTTTTGAGCAGAGAAAATATGATTCATCTTTGTTTCTTCGGAAAACATCTACAGGTTGTGTTCTTCTTTTGGTGTATGTAGCTGACATTATTATCACAGGAACTGATTCTTCACTAATCACTAGCCTACAACAACAGCTTAAAGATTCTTTTCATATGAAAGATCTTGGTACTCTTACTTATTTTTGGGTTTGGAAGTTCATAATGTTGCTTCAGGTGTGTTTCTAAACCAACACAAATATACTCAGGATCTAATTTCTTTGGCTGGTCTTCAAGATTCCTCCTCCGTAGATACTCCATTGGAATTGAATGTGAAGTATCATCGTGAGGAAGGCGATCTTCTTCCTGATCCAACTATATTTCGACAATTAGTTGGTAGTCTAAATTACATTACTATTACTCGGCATGATATCTCTTTTGCAGTTCAACAGGTTAGTCAATTTATGCAAGCTCCCCGTCATCTCCACTTGGTGGTTGTTCGTCGCATCATTAGGTATCTTCTAGGAACATCTACTCGTGGATTGTTCTTTCCAAGTGGTTCTCCTATTCGTCTTAATGCTTTTAGTGATTCTGATTGGGCGGGATGTCCTGATACTCATAGTTCAGTCTCTGGTTGGTGCATGTTTCTTGGAGAGTCATTGATATCTTGGAAGAGTAAAAAGTAAGATCGTGTGTCAAAATCTTCAACAGAGTTGAATATCGATCCATGTTTATTGCTTGCTCCAAGGTTGTATGGCTTTGTGGATTACTTGCTGAGATTGGATTTCCTCAATCTCTGATAATACAAGTGTTATTCAGATTGCTACTAATCTAGTTTTTCATGAGAAGACCAAATACATCGAAGTGGATTGTCATTATATCCGAGAAGCTGTAGATAAAGGAGTCATTACTCTTCCACATGTGTCCAGTGATCTTCAAATAGCTGATGCGTTTACAAAATCCATGGCCTGGCAACACCATCAGTTTCTAGTAGGCAAATTGATGCTTCTTGATCCACCAGCATCAATTTGAAGGGGGATGTTAGCATGATGGAAAACTAAATGATTGTATATATTAATGTAATTATATAGTGATATATATTAGCATGATCATATACATTTGTGTAGAATCAAAGGAATAAATATTGTGATAGAATAGCTGATTTGGAGGGATAGCAAGGCAAATTTAGAGGGATTGAATAGCATATTTGTAGAGATAGAATAGTTGATCTTTAAGGATAGAATGACGGATCTTTAGGGATGTGTAATCTTTATTTTCTCTATATAATGGAAAGACTCTCACTTTGAGAGGCATTCAGCAGAAAATTGACACACACATCATAAAAATGATAGGATATGTTGATTCTCCATGGGTTTATACCATCTCCTAAACCTGAAAGGAATTATCTGTATAAGCTTGTAAAGCTCTTATGTGATGAAACAAAATAAGAAAAATTGAAAAGAAAATAGAAGAGAGTTGGTGAAATAAAAATATATTCTTCAATTTATAATCGATACAGTGATAGGACTACTCTCTATTGGCATGCAATTGTATGTTTCAACTGACACGCCAAAGGAGAGCTGCACTATTACTGTCTCTGCTTAATATCCTAACACAAATAATTCTACACTTAGTTCCTAATTTACCTTTATTATTAGTTATAGTCATTTCTCTATTACATTTTTCAAGACATTGTATTTATGATATTCAAAGGGTGATATAGTAAATTAGCCTTCTATTTGTAGTTTCTTAAGAAGTGTGCAACGTCAAAATAGTGGACAAGTATTATAGTTAATAATTGTAACGTAGGTATATCGGTTAGAATGTTTTGCGCAAGAGACATTTGTCACTGATGGAAGAAATTTAAATGGTCAAGTTGTACTTGCTCGTCTCTTATTTTATATGTTGCTGCAATTTTTAGCTTCAAATGTCTTAAGAGTAGCATAAATGACAACACATTTTAGTAATACGGAAGAATTCAAAAAGCAACTTCAAACTTTTATTATGTCCAACTTAGACTAAAGAAGCAGTACTTTTGACTTCCTGGCATGTAAAAGACTTGGAATCTTAAGAATTTAAGAATGTAATCAATACTGGAATTCAGAAAATTGAAAAGCCACATGAATAACAAAAATCATAACATAGAAACATTAATTGAGAAGGGAAAAAAAGGAAGAGGTTAAAAAGAAATATGATGAAGGATATGTTAATTGAAGATCCTTGAGTCAAGTGATACACACTTTAAAGGCATAAAAACATGCATCATCTCTTTTCAGTAACTTTTTTTTAGAGGAGTTGTTTTCATGAATGAAATTGTAAAAGCAATCCCCAATGCAACAACAAGATACCGAAATCACATAGGATATGTTGATTCTCTCCGGGAGTTTATATCATATCTTAAATAAACTGAGAAGGAATGCTATATAAAAGGTTGAATGACTTTGTTGTGATGAACCAGAAGCAGAAAAATGAGGGGAAAGAAGAAGAGTTGGAGAATGATGATAAGCGAAAAAATGATAGGGCTACTCTCTATTGGCATGCGGTTATATATTCATCACATATTTCAGCTGACATGCCAAACGAGAGCTGCCATGTTACTGTCTCTTCTTAATTGTAGCACGAGCGTCCAGTCTTGCAATTGACTACGATATGTAGATTGCAAGAAGGTACAATTTTGTACAGCTGCATAATTCTTGTAGATCCTAACTGTATAAGTTTTTTGATATGGTACTTTCATCTACTTTTACTTGACATGCTGACTGGTGCAGTTTACACAACTTATCTACATAACTATTGTTGGTGAATATACCACAAGTTATAGTAAACTATAGATGAAAAATAAAATAAACAAAAATGAATAAATAAATAAATAAATATTCTGGGACACAAATATCTCCTTCTTCACCGCATTATAATCTTTACCAATCCAAGAATATAACTCTTGACTTGTTTCCTCCAAGATACAACAGTCCAACAGTGTCATGTGACTCAAAAAACTCATGATTAGTTGAAGAGTCCAAGGTTCTACCATTAGAACACCTTCATCCAATATAAAATTTCTCCCTTTTGAGTAGTGAGTAAGTTGGAGACATAGAAAATTTGTAGGTCTAGTATTCTTCCATGCTGAATAAAGATGTTCTTATTTATCATTAAATGAAGCTATAACTTTCAATTGAAAGATCACCTAAATACATATAACTTGCAGTGTCATGACCAAGAATGTAAGGGTAGAGACCTTCAGGACCATTTCATATTTTCATGCCCCTTCTCATTAATTGTAAAGATATGATAGTTGGGCCTAACTCAACCAAAAAATCTAGCCCATGAGGGGGAAATTGCCCAAGTCCACATAAGCTGACCGCTAGCCTATTTCTTAACAGATGTGAGACTTTAACCCATTCTAACACCCTTTTCACGCTTAAGCCCAACTAGAGTATGGATCGAGAACCCAAACAGAGATGGACCTGAATCTGATACCATGTAAAGATATGACACATAGGCCTAACTCAATCCCATAACTTATCTTATGAGAGGAGGATTAGCTAAACCCATATAAGCAAATTGTCAGTCTATTCTCCAACCAATGTGAAACTTTAACCCACTGTAACATTAATGAATTGTGTATTTGCTCCAACTTGTGTAGAATGACATTATAAAGGTTTAGGATTAGATTTAAATCTTATATCTATAAGGTCACAATGGTCCACTGGTGCCTTACGGGAAATCATATGCGCCAGTGTAAAATATAAAAAGAAATTCAACATTTTGATAGTAGCAAGGAGAAGGAAATGAGCTGAGAGCCCCTTGAACATTTTCCGAAAACAAAAAAAGAAAAAAAATATTCATGGCATTCCATGAGAAAAAGCAAGACTTCGAGAAGAATATAGATAAAAAAGAAATAGACCTCACAATCAAAGATGTAAAAGCTCTAGTTGAAACGAAATTCAGTACAATTATATTCCTTAGTATAGGATCCTCTGCACCGGGATTTTACAGAATTATTATGAAATAAACTACTCATATTTTTTTTAAACCGTCAAACGAATGCTAATGCAAACTCCAAATCGTTGCTACATATGTGAAGAATTTATAAAGACCCATAAAAAGCATACTATTTCAAAACAATCAGAAGACAATGATTGGGAGATATCAATTGAAAAAATTTAAATCCCCCGAAAAGAGGGAGAATCAATGAAAAATATTAAGAACTTAGCTGCAATGGATTTTACATTAAAAAGAGAATAAACAGCACAATGATATAAAGGGGAATGTTGCTTCTCTTGATGGATAGAGGAACAGACAACATATCAATAAAGATCATTTTAACCCTTCATTAGATTTATCTGATTCCGGACCAAAAGAAAGATTTATCTAACGTCAATGAACCATCATTAACGGATGTTGTACTTGACATAATTAGCTGGAAAATTTTGAAGTGTGATGTAATATTGATTTTGATGATTGACAAACTAACTAAGGGACCTATTACCATTGTTGTTTTAAGCAAGGTCAATGGCACAACTTTAAAGTGTACTATCTTTTGTTAAAAATTAATGCATCTTCAGTGTTTTACTGTTATACTTCTGCGTTGTACAGTTTACTTGGTCAAATAAATCAGTTTCTATTTCGTAGGAAGTCTATCTTGATAGGAGTCGTAGTAAGTTATTAGAGTCATTTTAGGAGTTGAAGTTAGTGGCATATTATATACAGCTGTTGCGTATTTGCTGTAAAAACAGAGAGCCTTTAGTTCAAGAAAATAAAAAGTTCTTCTCTGTTCTATTTCATGTTCAACTGTTGCACTTGTTCTTTCTTTTCTTTGTGTGTGCTTTTGTTTTATGGTATCAAGAGCCAGGTTATTGGCTTGAATGTTCTTTCCTTATTCTTGTCTATCAAGTTTGTTAAGTCTTGTTGGAGGAGATTGAAAGTTGCAGAGAAAAAGTTTGTGCAGTATGGAGTCAGCAAATGGGGGAAATAGTTCAAACACACAGTTTGGTGTCGAGAAGCTTGTAGGGACAAACTACAAGTACTGGAGAATATGTATGTAGGCTTACCTTAAAGGTCAAGACCTGTGCGATCTTATTGCTGGTGCTGAAGCCGAAATTCCAGCAAATGCTCCAGAAAATTTAGAACCACGGAGAAAATGGAAGATCAAATGTGGTAAAGCACTTTTTGCTTTGAGAACTTCAATTGGAAAAGAGCTCATCGATCATGTACATGATGTTAGTTCACCAAAAGAAGTCTGGGAGATACTTGAGCAATTGTTTACTAAAAAGAACACCGCTAGGTTGCAACTGCTGGAAAATGAATTGGCAATGCTAACACAGGGAGGCATGTCTATTTCTGAATATTTCTTACGAGTTAAAGTTATTTCTGTTGAAATATCAGAATTAGATCCTGATGATAAGATTGGTGAAGAAAGATTGCGATGATTTCTTATTCGAGGAATGAAGAAGGAGTATAATCCATTCGTCACCTCCATTAAGGGCTGGACAAAGCAACCTTCAGTTGAAGAATTTGAAAATTTGCTTTCCAACAAAGAGGCATTGGCAAAGCAAATGGCAAGAAGACTTGACCCAGATGCAACTCTCTTTTCAAAGGATAAGAACAAAAAGAAAAATACATCATTTGAAAGCAGGAACAATGAAAAAGAATCAAATGGTGAAAAAGCTACTGGTGGCAACTTTGATAATAGGAAGTGTTATATATGCGGTAAAATTGAACACATCAAGAAATACCGAAGAGTGAAGCTCTCAAAAGCAAATATTGCAAGTGAAAATGATGGAAATGAGAAACTCAAATGGAAGCAGTGCTTCACTATTGAGGTTACTAAACGAAGGAACAATGATGTCATACCCGTTCAAGCTCTATAAAATAATGATAGCTGCAAACAAGAATGGATCCTTGATTCTGGTTGCTCACATCATGTAACCGAAAATGATTTTCTTCTTTCAGAGTTGCGTTAACACAAAAGAGAACGAGTAGTTGTTACAGTGGATAACTCGACATATCTAATAGCTAATGAATGAGTCTTGAAGATTGACATTGGAGATACAGGGGCTGTCAAGTTGAATGATGTATTCCATGCTCCAGGCTTGAAGAGAAACTTAGTTTCATTTTCTCAAATCACTGGTTCTGGGAAATATATTCTGTTAGGTCCAACTGATGTGAAGATTCTGGACAATGTGAAGAACATATCTGTTGATGTTGTTCTTACGAGTGAAAAGAAAGGTTCGTTGTTTGTCATGGCAGTAGGGGAAGTTTATGTGAAGAAGACAAGTCAAACAAATAGTGCATCAATTTGGCATGCTCGATTGGGGCACTTGGGATACTAGTTGTTGCGGCAAATCTATTCAAAGAAACTGGTGGATGGTCTACCAGCTCTTCAAAATATTCATGGAGATGTAGTTTGTCAAGGTTGTCAATTTTGAAAATCACATCTTCTTCCATTTCAAAGATCAGCAAATCGTAGATCGACTATGTTTGAGTTGGTTCATACAGACTTGATGGGACCAACAAAAAAACAAGTTATAGTGGTTTTCGGTATGTCATGGTACATGTAGATGACTTTTCAAGATATATGTGGGTGAAGTTCTTGAAAGAGAAGAGTGAAGCCTTGTCAAAATTTGCTGAATTTAAGACTGCCGTGGAGAAGGATTTTGGGGTAAAAGTTAAATGCCTGCGTAGTGACAATGGAAGCAAATATATGTCTGATGCATTGTTTAAATACTGCGATAAGAATGGTATTTCGAGGCAAATGACATGTCTAAATACCTCCAACAGAATGTTGTTTTCGAAAGGAAAATAGCTCATCTTGTTTCTACTAGCCTTTCCTGGTTGCACGATAAGAATCTCCCTCGAGAGCTTTGGGCTGAAGCTATTCAATGCGCGTGTCATGTGACAAATTGTTTGCCTCCATGGCCAGGTAAAGAAAGATCCCCTTTTTGAAATTCTATATCATGAAAAGCCAAATGTAAATTATTTTGGGGTATTTGGTTCAACTTGTTATGTTCATATTCCAAAAACTAATCGAACCAAACTTGATTTGGAAGCAAAAAAGTGTGTCTTTGTTGGCTATGATTCATATAGGAAAGGGTGGAGGTGTATGGATCCTGAACCCAAGAAACTAGTCACTTCGAGAGATATTGTGTTTGACGAAATATCATCATACCATTCTGCCCAGAAAACCAGCAATCAAGAAACCATTCTTGATGGTGATCAAGAGAACTTTGAGCAGCTTCCAGAGAGAAACTTGCAAGAACCAAATAATGAAGGAAGCTCAAATTCAGATGATGTTGAACGATAAATTGAAAGAAGGTCAACAAGGGAGAAAAGACAACCAAGTTACTTCAAAGATTATGATGTACAGTTGAACAACTGCTCAATTACGTCTTGCTTCTTTACACGAGTATTGGATGAACCAGTAAGCTATGACAAAACCAAAGATCATCCCAAGTGGAATGCAACTATGCAAGAAGAAATTGATGCTTTGAACAAAAATCAGACGTGGGAGTTGGTGTCGAAGCTTGAGAATTGCGAGTTGATCACTTGCAAATGGGTTTATCGTTTGAAGAAAAACTCGGATGGGGTTGTCGACAAATACAAAGCTCAGCTTGTTGCACGTGGTTTTTCTCAAAGTTATGGACTGGATTATGAGGAAACATTCAGTCCAGTTGTAAAAATGGTAACAGTAAGAACCATTTTCTCTCTTGCGGCATCTATGAATTGGAAGTTGTGGCAGCTTAATGTAAAAACGCTTTTCATTATGGAGAATTGGATCATGAAGTATTTATGGAGAAGCCAAAAGGATACATCTCTCTACAGTATACTCAAAATGTTTGTCGATTAAAAAAAACGTTGTATGGTCTTAGAAAAACACCACGTGCGTGGTATGGTAAAGTTTCCCAATACTTTATTTTTTGTGGCTTTAAAGTTTTTGATGCAGATTCTAGTTTATTTATTAAATCAGAATCAAATGTGCACATGATGGTCTTGTTATATGTGGATGACATGATCAATACTGGAAATAATGAAGCTGCAATTTCTATGTTGAAAAATGATCTTTCGGTTTGATTTGAGATGAAGAATTTGGGGGAAGTGAGCTGTTTTCTTGGTCTGGAAGTTGAAAAAACAGATCAAGGATATTTTATTTCTCAAAAGACATGCAAGAAAATTGTTGTCGCGTTTTGGCATAGGGGAGTCGAAAGAAAAAGTCAATCCAATGGAACCACATCTAAAGTTGATGAAAGCTGAAGGAAAGCCATTAAAAGATGCCAAATTTTTTCATCAACTTGTTCGTAGTTTAATTTATTTAACTATCACAAGACCGGAGATTGCTTATTCCGTTGGAATTGTTTCTTAGTTCATATAGTGTCCAAGAAGTTCACACTTTTAGATGCAGCAAGGAGAATGCTTCGTTATGTGAAGGGCTCACTTGATCATGGTCTTATGTATAGAAGACATGAAAAATTTGTGCTCAATGGATTTACCGACGTGGATTGGGCTGGAGATGCGAATGATAGACATTCAACTTCAGGATATTGTTTTAATACTAGTTCAGCTATGGTATCTTGGTGCAGCAAGATGCAACCAGTGGTAACATTATCTAGCACTGAAGCTGAGTACGTAGCCGCAACTATGGTTGCACAAGAATGTATGTACTTGAAGATATTAATAAGAGAGATGAGGTGCAAAGTTGATTATGCTATTCAAATTAGATGTGATAATGAAAGTTCTGTCAAGCTTGCATCGAATATTTCATGGTCGGATGAAGCACATAGAGGTTTGTCATCACTACATTCGAGAGAAAGTGTTGGCGCAAGAAGTTGTTCTGAAAGGAATTCCTACAAATGAGCAAGTCGTGGACATATTTACAAAGGCCTTGATAAAGCCTAAGTTTGAATATTTCAGGGCTGCTCTTGGAGTTATTGATCGTAAGCATGCACTAAGGGGGAGTGTTAAAAATTAGTGCATCTTCAGTGTTTTATTGTTTTACTTCTGCGTTGTTTAGTTTACTTAGTCAAATAAATCAGTTCCTATTTCGTAGAAAGTCTATCTTGATAGGAGTCTTAGTAAGTTATTAGAGTCATTTTAGGTGTTGAAGTTAGTGGCATATTATATATAGCTACTACGTATTTGCTGTAAAAACAAAGAGCCTTCAGTTCAAGAAAATAAAAAGTTCTTCTTTGTTACATTTCATGTTCAACTGCTGCACTTGTTCTTTCTTTTCTCTGTGTGTGCTTTTGTTTTATCTTTGTAACTGTGCAGCAGCACTATAGCAAGGCTATAGTCTCCTTTCCTTCCTTGACCAATAGTAGGCGATTAAGGTTTGGCTTCTCCAATATATAAGGGATGTTACCTAGAAGCAAAACCTAGTCCTTGCATTTTACAAAATTTTACTCTTATCATAAAGCAAAAGTCATCACAGTTTTCTAAAAGGAAAACTTCTACAACAAAGGACTTGTTCGTGTCAACTGAAGATGTCTTTTGTTCCTTGTCGTTAGATTTTGTATTTTGCACTAATATTCTGAGCCTACACTTTATTGAGAAACATGTGCAGGTGTTTTTATTTTTTGTTGTAATCATTTGGAGCTTGTATTAGCTAGAGTTAGATGGTCAAGTGAGATTGCATTGAGGCGTTGTAATAGAGTTCTTACAAGGCAAAGAGATTAAGTGTCACGCTCCGAGTCTATACCCTGGAAATGGCTGGCACTCGAGAACTATTTTTGGTCCCCAATCGAACCCTTGGCATGGTTGACTACTTAGTGGAAGACTTACTCGAGCAATAATAGGCTCAAAACATAATTAAATCTTTTGAACTCAAATACTCATCTCATAAAAAGTTTGGAAAATACTCCATAGAAATACTTATAGTTTGTAAAACAACTTCATACGAAAGTAAATAGTGAGAGACACCTCGACTCTGTCTATCTATGAAGCCTATAATATTAAAGAAGGATGTCGGTACAAGACCCACGACATCTCAAAACTACTAACTAGAAAGTAAATGTGAAGTCCTCCGGATTACAAGGAGGCTCACCAAAAGCTAACAGAAGTGTAGAGTGATCTTAACAAAGCACTTGTTGATGATCCTTAACACGTGTATCTGCATTATAAAAAGATGCAGGTCAAATGACATCAGCACATTGAATGAACGAGTATGTAATATAGTCGAAGTGAAATAAGTAAATGAAAGGATTGCAATAGATAAAATATACTCAAGATGAATGTAAAGAAATAAAGATGTTAAATCATTTAAAGCTTTACATAATACTTAATCATATATGAACTCAACATAATAAGTGATATATTAAAATACACTTTAACTCTATTGAGATATTCTCTAATCGACTTCCATCACTATGAGCAACATGATGATACATCATCTCGTCCACGCTGCCAGAACTGTCATATACCGTGCTGGTATGTAGAACCTCTGAACTAAGTGGATCCACTAAGCAATAAGGAATCATCTAAAAAGTATGATATTCCTGCACCCATGTTGGCATGACATGGTTTATGAGGATTTTGAGTTTTCTAAACTAATCTCCATATCGTGCTCAATACTACTCCCAATAATACATATACTCATGCTCAAATGTATAAAACATACTCTTTCTCTAGTTTGAGATAATTGCTCAAACTATCCTCTTAAAAGAGGTAACTGCTTTGAAATATCTCAGAATTCATTGCTCATTTAGACTACAAGATTTCTCTTTGCTCAATGTAAAAATACTCTCTTTGGGTTGAGATAATTACTCAAAAAAGCCTTTTATGAGGTTATTACTCTTTACTCAATCTTTCTAAAAACTCTTTTACTTTCCTCAAAATAATACTTTTTTTCTTCATGTAAAAATTAAACGTTTGGGAAATACTTAGTTCCCTTATACTGTTGCTCAAATCTTGGTTAAAACTCTTACTCAAACTCCTCTTTACTCAAAAACTCAGTTGAAACAATTATGTTTTGCTTAAAAGATTCTCAATAAGAACTCAATGAATACTCAGGAATAGGGTTCATGCTGAAAAATAGACATGAACAATAAACTCATTTATTTAAATACACAATATACGACAATTCCAAAATTAGGAATAGAAATACAAGAAAATTAGAAACTCAAGAACATAGAACTCAACATTAACTTATCTCAAGAATACTCAAATGTAAGGATTGAACCCTAGATTTACTTTTACTGGGTGAATTGAGATGTATGGCGTGAGGATGAACTCATTCCATCACTATGATTAGTCTTACATACTTGGAAGAACAAGGTTCTTGAAGAATCTTGAAAAATAACTTGATTAGAAGCCTTGAAACCCTAGCTTGAACGAGAACAATCAAGAAAACCTTTCTTGAGATTCTTGAATTAGATTCTTAAAACTCTATGAACAAGAATTATGATTTTAGTTAATGATTCATAATTGTCTGAAGGAATTTGAGTTGGAAGGAATGAAATTCTTGGAGAACGACTTAGCTTGAAGAAGAATCTTGAATAAGATTGAAATAATTTTGAATGGAAGTCTTCTACTTTGATTTTTCCTTAGGGTTGTCTTAGGGTTTGAGAGAGAGGATAATGGAGATTAAGAGATGAAACCCTAATTTTTTTGGGCCTTATATTAGTCGAGAAATTTATTTAGGGTTTTCATAGAGGTAAAAATAAAAAAACAATTATTTTTAATGTTTTCTCGTCAACTAATTCGTTAGTGCATTGTATCAGGTTACTAAAATTATCATAATGTTTTACTCGAAACTCGGTTTGATGCAAAATTAGTGGCATTGGAAATAAGATTCAAATGCCTTTAATTTTATAGGTTACATGCCACCTAACCCTTTATATGATAAGAGATATGATCATTTGAAGTTGACCCAGGTAGAATCTTACATCAAAACCTAATCGGTATGGAAACTTTCAATTCAACTTTGTGCTAGGGGATTCTAGTGACCTCAATTTATCCCCACACTAAAGATTTGATCTTAACACATATAAGCAATTTAAGCATCACCCGATATGACCTTACATGTAAATGAAGAATAGTTTGGGCCTTAGTTTAGAAATTTTTGGGGTGTTACAATATCTCCCACTTGGGATCATTCGTCCTCGAATGATGGTTAAACTGAGGATGGAAGGGAAAGGTGTTTCTCTTACTATCTTTCTGACTTTCGAACTTGTCTACTAACATAGGCGGAGCTGATTCACACTAAGAGTTTGGAACTCTCTATAGCACATAAGGTGCGAACAATATGAGTTTGAACATATTTAGGCTCTATCTAAAGCTATTTGACATAAAACAAGGATATCTGGGCACGAAGTAAGAATAGGAATATTATGCCTTGAGTGATATGACTGATAACTTTTAAGCTTAGCAACACTTCTCAACTATACGCGATCTCCTTTCTGCTTACTACACTTCATTAGCTACAACTCCTAGCTCCCACTAGAGTATATGACCACTCTTACAACGTCTAAGTCAAATCAATTGCTCTTAATGTGTTCAAGACTAATCTCTAATTCACAAGGTGCTAAACATGAGATGGTTATACTTATCTAAACCAAAAGATCAGGTTCTATACCTCTATAGGATCTCATCCCAAGAATTTTTCTCCTTATAACCGCATTCAACCAACCTTAAGCTCATGTCAAGAAGCACCTAATGCATCATGCATTTATCCACATGTTAACACCACCAAATTCAAGCCTACTACTATAACCACTCCATAGACTCCTACTACAAAATACGTCTAAGAATTTCTCATTCTCTCATCATCTCTACCAATTGAAATTTCACGCATCACTACCAAGAATTGACTAATTGCTTTTATTTAACTTTTCCTCATAGTAAAACCTCATCCCCTTATTCCACAATATTTATAACATTAGATGGAATAAGCACACCACCACTACCATAATAAGAAACGTCAACCTTCTCCTTATATCACTACTCAACTACTATCATCGGCATCACTATCAAAATTGAAAAGGAGCACTGAAAGAGCTTAAAGTGAAAGATCATAAGTACGATTCATTCAACATATATGACATAAGATTACATGACATAACATTATTTTGCTATCCATTGAGAGTAAAACATGATTTCTCAAAACTAAGCATACTAGGAGATACGAGTGCTTGTATGAATAGGTTTATGAGGCTGATATCCATAACATTATGGAGTAAGATTGAGATCAATGAGCTAAAGTCTTCGCCACTCATTCTGTGAACTGAGCATAGATATGAATCTATCTAAAGTGTATGAGCATAAGTCATGAACACAATTCTGATTTTAGAGACATGACATGATATTGTAATGACTTAACTTTGAGGAATACGCTAGAGTATGAATGGATCGATATATCACTGTAACTCTTTCTGAACACATTACTATCTGATTCTCAACACTTTACTTGGTTTCTCATCTTATCATTTCCCCCTTAGGTCTGAAGTTGATACTTTAAATTATGGATCTATTCCATCTTCTCTAAACTGGTCTACATTCGATTTAATCTAATACTCGGGAAATGCTACTCTCATTGCTACTAAACTCTCCACGTGTAGGTACTAAGATTCCTTTTATGGCTTCTTTCGAAGAACTTTTCGTAACTTCTTCCAGCTTTTATAAAAGATTTTCTATAACCATTACCCACATTAACTTATAAAGCCGCTTAATCTCACTCTAAAGGGAAACATAGCACAATAAAGTCTAAGTCTCAAAATAAATAAATAAGCTAACGAAAGTCTAAACTATTACAACCCCAGAATCTGAAAGTCACAGTATTAAAAATCTACTTAAAATGTCTAAGAGCATAAGTATATAAGTCATAAAGAGTCTCAATATCTAAAAAGAAAGACATCAAAAAATAAGACTATCTGCAGTAGCTCGGGTGAAAGTAGCTCACCCTCATACCTGAGAGCAACTCAACAAATGTGGGTCTAGTAGACACCTCTGGATCACAGTCTGCACTCAAAAGAAAATGCAAGAGTAGTATCATTACAAACGCTAGGTACTAATAGGCATCATAGTCTGACTAAGATTAGTAACATATATATAATCACAGTTATAAACAAGTAGACAAGTAATTCCCCATAGTTAAACACATAATTTATACTTCGTCAAATTCATCACAAGTCATTAACACAATATGAAACCAAACATAAACACAAATCATTACCCATTCAATCCTTCACAATCCAACACCGCATGCTTATCAAGTATACAATTTTTATCCACACTTAGCATTTATAAGTGAATTATTTATGGGAGCATGAACATATATCCCTTTTCAATATCACTAGCATTTAACTAGCATATCAATATTTGAAGCACTGAGCATCAACCATCAATCAATGTATACATCAAATAACTTGTTTAAGACGCAAACAAATCAATAAAATCATGGAAATCATATCCATCATGACCTTGTAGTTATATAATCACAATAGTTGTCACAACCACTAAATATATTTCAAAATCACAAGTCTCACTCTCATATGTACATACATGTTAAATGATGTTAATCTGGCATATTTAATCATAACATGCAGAGGACTGTAGGTGTTTATGTACCATTCTAACATGCTACCTGATCCAATCACACACATAACCGTTTGTTCATAAGCTCACATCATGCTAAAGTCACTCATCATTCGAATGATTATATCCTCATTGTACCTACATATTTCAATATGCTAACCTTTACAATTTTCTCTCAAGGTAACACAATAAGCATAAAATATTTGCAAGATTGTCATTCATAAAATCATCAAAGTATAGAAACATTACGAAATATATTCCATAACATCAGTAAATAATCAATTCAACAATCTGCATACATATTCATATAAGCAACACTTAATTCAATCATAATAAACACAAACTATGTCCGAAGTCTAATTAACATGTAATATAACTCACATTATATAAGCAACTAAAATAAGTATAATTCCAAGTAAATTGTAACCTATCTCAACCGACAAATTAGAACTGAACAAGCTAAATTGTTGGAGCCTTGCCTTTTCTCAAAGCCTCAGAATGCTTGAAGTCTAAGCCAAATAAAGTTTAAGGTCTCTTTAATACCCTATTTTTTCAAACGAAGGTCTTGGATATTCAAGTCCACATAATTTTACCTTTTTAGAAGGTTTAACGAATTATTAATGGGTTGTTATATAAAATCAAGAGGTTTTCAAATTAAAAAAAAAACTTACATTGAGTTTTAATCCCATTAATCTCTCTTGAGCAATTCATATGCTCAAGAACCCGGTTTCTAGATTCCTCAATATTTCGATTAAAGCTTATGTTGGCAATTTCATGCTTGAAGATCAAATTTAACGAAAAAGGATGAAAACCATGCATAAATACCCTCTCATAGCATTCAGGACCAATAATAAATAATATAGGATCTCCACAAAGTTACATGAAGAACTCACCCTTTAATTCTATGAAGAAAATGGATTATAGAAGGGAAAGATAGATTTGAATCACTTGCCTCAAAAGAGAAAACTCCAAGTCTTGAAAAGTCACCCTTGGAGTTCTATGGTATTATTATGACATATACGGGGAGAAAAAATGACTTAAAACACGAAACAAAAAATATCCACCTTCGTTATAGCATAGGTCTTCTCTATAAAGAAGATCACTATAGTGAACAAACCCTTGGTCATAGCGAAGTCTCGTAGACTTTACCCCCACATGTTAATTGTTCAGCTTTTTGTCAAATTTCGACCGTCGAGGACCTATGTATGAGTACTATGATCTTAAACTACTATAATAATGAGGCACATTATTACATCAGATACTAATTAAACATATGTTTATCACCGAACACTATCCCACTCTAGCACCTCCTCCACTCGTACCCCCGATAATCCCCCCCCCCCCAATAAAATTATTTTATAAAAACTTTTTAAAAATCTTACTTCAACTCCCCCCCCCCCCTTACCAAAACCACTCACTGCTTTCCAAAATTTTGTTTCGATATTATTTTTATTTTTTAAAAGAACAAATCCTTAACCCTTCGCTCTCAATTTTCTTTTTACATTTTTTATTTTGGGTTAGATTTAAACATATAGTTTTAGAAAAGTGTTTTTTCTACTTGAGAACCAACTATAACAGAAACAAAAAAATTATTTTTTTAAAAATCTTGCGGTAAGTAGAAAATATTTTCCTAAAAACATATGTATATACCTAATACAAAACGAGAAAAAAAATTGGAAGCAAAGGAATAGTGGGGTGGGGTAGAATATTTAAAAATAATATCGAAAAAAAATAATGGAGGGGTGGGGGGGGGGGAGGGGGGTAAGTAAGAACTTTTTTTAAACTTTTATAAAAGAAAATTTAAAAATTGAAGAAAAAAAATGGGGGGGGGGGGGGGG